>QKZZ01000260.1:0-21083 GCA_003521265.1 Cetradonia linearis
CCCCGAAGGGGTAAAGACACGTCTGAGGTACTGAGGCAATTCAAGTAGGCGCAGAGGGCGGCGCGGAGAAGGAAGATCTTTTGGCCTAGCGCAACAAGTGCTCGGTCATCATCATCGAGGTGTTTTTGGTTCGAAGTTTGAAAATTTTTTAATTGATAATTTCAGTCGCCACTCCTTTGCCAGCTCTATCCCCATAGTGGTGTAAATTTCATCCGTTTGACATATTAGATTTATCTCTGTACATCTTGAGGATCGTGTGTTCTGCAATATCCTTTCGATCCACTAGATTTCAGAGAGCATGCTCCCTGATCAAAATGCTGCCATGGAGGACCTCCCTCTGCAACACGTGCAATAGTGCTCTCAGATACCGCATAATAGCTACGCAACACTCTTACAACGTACTACGACCAGCTCTGCTCTCCCGGATCAGCCCACGCCTCGACGAAAGCGCCTGCTCTCCCTCGAATATTCGCCCTTTGACAACGTCATTGCCCAGACGAAAAGAACGTTTGCCTGATGACATCCCAGAGCCTATACCAATCAAAGAGGATGGAAAAGAACTGACGGATAAGGAGAAAGTGGTCGATCAGACACCACTAGAAACCAAGAAAGCCCCTGACACACTGCCTATCTCGAGCCCCGCAGCAGGCGATGCCAAAGGCAGCAGTGGAACAGGTAGCGGGGGAGAATCTGGCTCTAGCAGCGGAGATGGAGGCAGGAAAGGGAGCAAGAAGTCTTCTGCAGAACGAGCAATCCAAAAGCCTACGGTACCAGAGATCTACCCCCAAGTCATGGCAGTTCCGATAGCCAAGCGACCATTATTCCCTGGGTTCTACAAGGCAATCACGGTTCGAGACCCAAATGTTATAGCCGCTATTCAAGAAATGCTGCGACGGGGCCAGCCATATGTAGGCGCGTTCCTGTTCAAAGACGAAAGCTCGGACAAGGATATTATAGAGAAACCCGAAGATGTGCACGATGTCGGGGTGTTCGCGCAGATTACGAGCGCATTCCCTATAAGTGGAGAGGCTGAAAGTCTCACCGTCGTGCTTTATCCCCACCGGAGAATTAAAATGTCTAGACTAATTCCACCAAAACCTCCAAGCAATTCAGCTGCGCCCGTAATTATTGAGGTTCAAGAAACCGAGCAACAGTCGTCGAAGGAGCAGGGTGTCCCAGAGAAATCTGGCGATGTAGTAGCCAGCTTCGAAGAGTCCAGCAATTCCCCCCCTTCAGCAGATTTTCAACCCTACGAGCCAACTTCGTTTCTCCGTGATTATCCTGTTAGCTTGGTCGACGTCGATAATCTGGTTGATGAAAAATATGATAAAAAGAGTCCTGTTCTAAGGGCCGTCACAAGCGAAATCGTCAGTGTCTTCAGAGAGGTCGCTCAACTCAATCATCTCTTTCGAGACCAAATCTCGACTTTTACTTTAACCCAATCTGCAGGAAACGTCCACGAAGAGCCAGCAAAACTGGCAGACTTTGCTGCGGCAGTCTCGACGGGTGAGATACGAGAGCTACAAGACGTGCTGGAGACCATGAATATAGAGGAGCGCTTATCAAAAGCATTGATGGTCTTGAAAAAAGAGCTAATGAATGCGCAATTACAGAGCAAGATTTCAAAAGACGTAGAAAGCAAGATACAGAAAAGGCAAAGAGAATACTGGCTAATGGAACAAATGAAGGGCATTCGTCGAGAGCTGGGCATTGAGTCTGATGGCAAAGATAGGATGGTCGAAAAGTTTAGGGAGAAAGCCAATAGGTTGGCAATGCCAGAAGCGGTCAAAAAGACCTTCGAGGAAGAGCTGAGTAAATTAGCTCATCTTGAGCCTGCAGCATCAGAGTTCAACGTCACTCGAAATTATCTAGACTGGCTCACACAAATACCATGGGGTCAACAAAGTGCAGAGAATCTTGGTATCAAAAATGCGATGACAGTACTTGATGAGGATCATCATGGATTAAAAGATGTCAAAGATCGAATTTTAGAATTTATTGCTGTCGGAAAACTCAGAGGTACTGTTGAGGGCAAGATCCTGTGTTTCGTTGGGCCCCCTGGTGTTGGTAAAACTAGCATAGGCAAGTCTATTGCCCGTGCGCTGAACCGACAGTATTACCGGTTCAGCGTCGGCGGTTTGACAGACGTCGCCGAGATAAAAGGGCATCGACGAACGTATGTCGGAGCACTCCCAGGACGTATCATCCAAGCACTTAAAAAGTGTCAGACGGAAAACCCCCTGATTTTGATCGATGAGGTTGACAAGATCGGAAGGGGTCACCAAGGTGACCCTGCTTCTGCTCTGCTGGAGCTACTTGACCCAGAGCAGAACAACTCTTTCCTTGACCACTATATGGATGTTCCTGTCGACCTATCCAAAGTCCTATTTGTTTGTACAGCCAATATGACCGACACCATACCACGACCTTTACTCGACCGGATGGAGCTGATAGAGCTCTCCGGGTATGTGGCAGACGAGAAGATGGCGATTGCAGAGAGGTTTTTAGCACCTACTGCCAAAGACTTGAGTGGTCTCAAGAGTGTAGATGTGGCTTTGAGCAAGGGCGCTATCGAAGAGCTCATCAACAGATATTGTCGCGAGAGTGGAGTTCGAAATCTCAAGAAGCAGATCGAAAAGGTCTATCGCAAGTCAGCCTTGAACATTATTCGTGATCTTGGTGAAGAGGTTTTCTCTGAGGAGAAAGCTTTGACAGAGGAAGGCAAAGCTGCCCTGGAAGAATCAAAGAAGGATGATTTCGATGTTAAGGAGACCCCAAAGAACATTGAGAAGGAAACCACATCAGTACCACGACAGAGCTTGAAAGTCCCGGATAGCGTACACGTTACCATTGACCGCGACAACCTCAAAGACTATGTCGGCCCTCCGGTGTTCACTTCAGATCGCTTGTATGAGACCACACCTCCAGGTGTTGCGATGGGCCTTGCTTGGACTAGCATGGGTGGTGCTGCGCTGTATGTCGAGTCTATACTGGAGAATACTCTCAACGACGCATCACGGCCTGGTCTCGAGCGAACCGGTAACCTGAAAAACGTGATGAAAGAATCGACCGTCATAGCCTATTCTTTCGCCAAATCAGTCCTCGCCAGGTCATTCCCGGCGAATAAATTCTTCGAAAAAGCTAAGGTGCATCTCCACTGCCCTGAGGGAGCTGTTCAGAAAGATGGCCCGTCAGCTGGTATAACGATGGCAACATCGCTACTATCACTCGCTTTAGACAAACCTCTGGACCCTACGATAGCCATGACCGGCGAACTAACAGTCACGGGTAAAGTACTACGAATTGGAGGGCTCCGAGAGAAGACCGTGGCTGCCAGGCGTGCCGGTGCCAATACCATAATCTTTCCTGCTGACAACACCTCGGACTGGCTGGAGTTGCCTGAGGTGAGTAGAGCATTCTTACTCGCTTTCATGTATGGGGGATAAGCGCTAATACTTCTGTTCTAGAATATCAAAGAGGGTATTGATGGTCACGCGGCTAGCTGGTATTCCGATGTGTTCGATCTTGTCTTTCCCAACATTGATCCTGAACATGCGAATAATGTGTGGAAAGCCCAATTAGCAAAAAAGGATAAGGTAGATCAGACGCCCAAGGACGAGTAACGGTTGTGATGTATGTGATAGCTTTATGGTTGGAGCCTTCTGATGGCGGCATATAATCACATAGCGCATGTTTGACATCTTACGGTAATTGGGTGGCAGTTGCATTGGGTAGGGATCTGGATATGGGCAGTGGGTATTATGGGTTACGGAGTCAGGCCTCCATGACTTCACTCCCTGTATAGATGTATATATCTGGAGAGCTAGGGCAAATGACATGAAGCCTTGTATACAACATGCGGAGCTGTGAAAAACCTTCTACCCTGCAGTGTTGCCCTGCAACCCTATGAGATGACTCAGGAACAAAAGGCCTCCAACCAATGGTAATTAGTGATCGACCTAGATGAATTGTTATAAATTTAGCATCTGCAATTCACGGACGCCTGACCAAGACTGTTCGGACCATACAAATAGACTAATCGCTACGTGGGCTCTGGCACAGAAAACGTCCATCGCTAACATTAAAATATCCTGCCGCACACGGCATTTCAAGCGATTCCAACGTTGGGTACCATCACAGCGAGCTAAGATTCATAAAGCAGGAGTGCAGAGTTTTATATTAGCTGCAATCCGTTTGATTTGTCAATTCCATCTCGAATGAGCACATCGAAAATGACGGCATAGCCAGGAGTCTCCAACAATGGTGAAGCTCGAACAATTCCACCTCTCCGTATACTGAGGCTTGCTAGTGCAAGCCATCCGAGCCTTTCATGCACGGTTCATGAGGTGAGATAGAGCAATCTCGGATCATTGCAGCGGGGACGTCTAATTTGCAGTCCCGAACTGCATCCAGGGTGTGTGCATCCCACAGGACGAGAAGACCACAGTCCGCTTGCTTCACTGGTATGCCAGTATGCCGTTATGCGTCTCTTCAATAAGGGAACGAAACTATCTGCCACCGTCTGTATAGCCTGACGAATCCGACACGTCTCCAAGTGAGATCGTACATGATATAGAAGACTTTGGAGATGTCGTTCATGCAAGCTAATCCACGGCCCGCGAGTCAGGAGAGGGAAGAAAGATGGAGAACGCACAGTGACTCTCGGGTATCAACAAGAGCCCCTGGAAGTCTGAAGTCACATTCTCAAACAAGTAGGAAATCACACCATAAAGCAGGAGGTGGCATAGACCAATTTGGATCCTGGCGGGTTCATGTATTGCCACGTCACAACGCGAACTTAATTCGAGGATTAGTGTACAGATGCATCACGTGCGGAACCAAAGCGGACGCTTCGATATCGCGTGGAGCAAGTTGCTGCCCAATTTGGGCCACTCATCATCCAATTGGAGGGTGGTTTTGAATAGTAGAATGACATTACCATAGGAGAGCAATGATGCAAGATGAAGCAAGCTTAAGCAATCACAATGCAATGCGTGAGGTGAGGCCTTTGCGGCTTCAGCAAATTAAATTCGATGAAGAGAAAGAGAGAGAGAGAGAGAGACATTTGAATTAGTTTTTTTTCGCAATTAGCCTTTGCCTGGAATGGGCCAACGCTCATTCGAAAACCTACTGTTGGGCTTCGGGGCGGTGAACTGTAATAGAGAGGCCGGTGCCGGACGTAATCACGCCGGAAATAAAAAGAGTATAGATGGAGGCAAAGGGATCCCTTCTACTAGGCATAGGCATAGGCATTGGCATTGGCATTATTATCAAACATCGTCCAGGGGGACTAGGACTGGTGAGGCAAAATTGAATAAGCTGCCATCGGTGAGTTCACGCTATGTTATCTGCGCCCGGGGACGGTTATACCTGCCGATGCCCCCCCCCTGGATGGACCCTAAATGCTGCGTACGGTTGAGCTGAAAGTAGTTAATAAGGCAGCCATACATCAACGCTTACGGTGCAAATGGCCTGCCCAGTCCAAGCCTAAGCTTGAGCCTAAGCTTGAGCCTAAGCCTAAGCCTCAGAAAATCCGATCCAGACAGCCTTGCTCTCTCGACTTCCAATCATCGATCGCACTAGCAGTAAACAAAACTCCCACAACGTCAAGGCTTCCAATTGCCATTGACGCGATACACGCACAAGTTGCTTAAATCTGTATATGCCTCTACACCGCATTTCATCTACTCAACTGTCTTCCCGAGTTCGTCCCAATCGATTCCGAAGACACATATGTGGAGCTTGCAGCTGTCCCAATCGATAGCGGTTGGCGACTGGATACATCCCTCCCCTATAGATTTTCAATGCCGATGGCAGTGGCAATGGCAATGGCAGAGCAGCCATCTCCTCCTGCTGTGTCCTTCGATGTCGACAACGAATCCCAATTGGAAAAATCCGAGCAGAAGCGGAGGCTGAGAGGCTTTGACTTTTGGAAGTTCAAACCATGGCAAAATAAAGATAAACCAGATCCATGTCCAGATCCTCCGAAACAAGACACCCCTCCGCAAACTCCGTGCAAACCAAGCCTAGGCCGACGCCTGTCACGAAAGGGTTTAGTCGGCATACCGCGTTCACAAACGTTTAAGAGGCAAGAAGAAGAACAACGAAAGAACCTCCAACCAGTTGAACCATCAATTCAGGAACGCAGAGATTTTTCCAAAGGTCGTCAAAGAGCGTTAAGCGCTGCCCCAGACCCACCGCGATTCAAGTATAGAGAGGCTTCCGTACCTCCGGACTTTCAACATGCATACCATTCTATTGATGGATATGCTGACCAGTACACGTTCATCGATTTCAAATCGGCGCAGATGGAAGAAGAACAGATACCCCCACCTCCTCCACCTCCACCTCTTCTTCCACCACAAGATGCCGACTCACAGCAGGATGGTGATCCTGCATTCTCAGAACACTCTGATGACGACGAAGATGCCCTTGACGAGGAGTTGATGGAAGAATTGAAGAAGAAGTGGATACTGAATCTGAGCATGCACTTCCGAGATAAATCCCCACGGGAGAAATTCTTCCTCACATACGCCGAAATGCCTGATCGGTGGAGACGAGTGACTGTTTCCTGTGATTACCGAAATGCACCACCAGATTCTCTCGAGCAAGATCTTCAAAATCTACAATATCAGAAGGACAAAAGTGCTCGGATTTACGAGTCCATACGGATGTCGTTACCAGATATTCAATTTTATGATACAGTTACCAATCTGAAGCTCGAGACGAAAGATGATAGATTGCATGTCCACGTCACGGAAGACGTAAACGAGATCATACCCTACCCTCCTATACATTTGGTGGATCATCTGAAGCACGTTCAGAGGTACAAGGAAAAGCAGCTACATTTCGATGAGCACATGTCTGGGTTTGTGTACAGGGTCAATGTTGGGAAGCACACGTGGATCAAGAAGGAAATCCCAGGCCCTGACAGTGTAGATGAATTTCTATATGAAGTCAACGCGCTCAGTGAACTGAAAGGCTCGAAAAATGTCATACAGCTGAAAGGGCTCGTGATCGATAACGACGGGAGGCTCATCAAAGGCCTTCTACTCGGGTATGCTGAGCAGGGTGCTCTCGTTGACATCATCTACGACAGCAAGGAAGGTCATATACCTCGTGTGCCGTGGGCACGGAGAGAACGATGGGCAAAGCAAATAATACATGGACTCTCCAATCTTCACGAAGCTGGTTTTGTGCAAGGGGACTTCACACTATCCAACATAGTAATAGATGAAAAGGACGAAGCTCAGATTATCGATATCAATCGCAGAGGTTGTCCTGTAGGATGGGAATCACCTGAGATGGGCCCGCTGGTTGAAAGCGGTCAAAGGCTGTCTATGTATATTGGGGTGAAGTCAGATCTGTATCAGCTGGGCATGGTTTTGTGGGCTTTGGCCATGGAAAAAGATGAGCCTGAGCGAGCACCTCGTCCGCTGTCAATACAAGATGCAGGAAACGACATCCCACAGTACTACAAGCATCTAACAGGTATATGCCTTAGCGAGAAGCCGAAGCAACGATTTGCAGCAAAAGATCTTCTTGCCATGTTCAGTGCTCCAGCCTTATTCTCAGACTTACGCCGGCAAGATATGTCCCCAATGTCAGCCAGCGAAGGTCCAGGAAGTCCTAATCCTGACCAGCAAAACAACACGCAATCTGAGGAAATCGAGCAGGTGGGCATGACCTTCCAAGACAAGCAGAAAAGTTATCAGCGGACAAATGGTGCACGTCTTGCATCTCTTGAGGAGCACGAACGCCCTAAGCGTGGAGACGATGAGGAAGAAGGTTTTCGGGGGAGGCGGTATACACCAGTCCGTTCAGGCACCTTGGGCGTGCCTCTCGATGAGTCACCAACATTGGGCAGTGTTCGTAAAGGCATTCATCCCCCACTAAGACAGCTCTCCTTCACCAATCGCTCCCCAGATTTACCCACAAGTCACAATAATGAGGATGCCCAGATAATTCCCATATCACCAACAGGCGACGGCGGATGGCGCGAAATCAACATGGACGGTAACCCCTATCTTATCCACAGAGACACACTTGAGTCCCTTGATGAACTTCAGGACACAGAACATGCACGTAGAAAGAAAGGAGTTGAGCAATGGAGACACAGTATCATCGAGCACGTTGACTCAAGACTTGTGGATATGAGTCCAGATTCTGCCGTAGAAGCCCAGGGTCCTTTTGAATTAGTGGGTATCGGTGGCCATGAGACTTTGACAAGCGCCGAGGGCCCTCCGCCTCAACGTATAACAGATGATTTGGACATCGATGCAAAGTCTGAACTGGACGTGCCGCAACCTCTCCCGGAAGGGACTGGAATTGAGCGTATTTCAGAGGAGGAAAAATTACAGCATATAACAGCTCACCCGGCAACGGAAGATAAAGTCCAAAAAAATGTCCCCCAGGGTACAACAGAAGACCTGGGGGTGAAGCAGAAAATGGAGGAAAAGGATAAATCTCAGGGTATAACAGCACCTGAGGTTGATCATATTTGGGAGCAGATAAAGTCAGATCCATAACAGCGACTGTTCATACGTACTGGAAACCAAAATCCTTAATTCGACGGCTCTGGTACCCAGCCTGAGCCTTTAATTTGGAAATTCCACTGTGGATACCAAGGGAATACCCCAAGACATGAATTGGGTAACTTGTTGGGATTGCACAGAATGACGGAAATGCAGAGATATATTTATGATCAAATGCCTATGATGCGATGAGTGATAGATTGAGCATCTTGTCATGTGGCGGCATCAGTGATCCCATCTTTGCATAGCACGCCGGATGGCCTTCTTGCTGGTCGGTTGGTCATATGTTACGATTGTATTGGAGGCAGATATCTACGACATTTACGAGGACAATTTTGTTCGACGTAATTCGGAGGTTTCTCATGTTCTTATGTCTTGATGATATTTAATGATCTTTCTCCTTTTCGGAGCGAGTTTTTCCGAATATGTTGTAATACTATGAACCAAGAATTTGATATACAGGCCTTTTGAGCCCAGCTAAATGAAATCGAGTTGTCTATCAACCGCTTACTGTCTTCGGACACACGAAGCAAATGTCTGTCAAAAAAATTCTGAGCATTGCACCAGTTTTTGCGGCATTGCCGACCTAATTGAAGTTATCAGCGCAGTCGGCGAGGTCGTATCCCGCCAGTATTGTCATAATAATTATGACCGCATGGATTTCAATTTCAAACATCGTTCAAACTCCACCATAATTGATGGCCTTTCCAAATAAAAAACATAGACAATTAAAAACAGGATGAAGCACCTCACAATCGATCCAACTGCCGCCATACCTCCAACGAGGGATTATCCCAACGATGCAACTCTACCCAACGCAAAGGAAACAAAACTTCATCCAAGCAATGCTGGCGGGGAGAATGCCAGCTTGCTTTTCGTAGGAAATGCTACCACCATATTGTAAGCTAGTTGCTCGTCCAACTAAGAAATGGTGACCGAGTTGTCTGAACGGGAACGCATGGAGACTGGGAAGGTATCCGCTTATTGACTGATTCGGTAAGTCTACCCTAGCTTCAACTGAAATCTATAGAAAGGAAAGAGAAATGATGATATTGCGTGGAATTTCCTTCATGCCGGAGACCATGTACATCTGGGACCCAGCGTATGAAGACCTCACATTCCCAATCAAGCGGTCAGGATTTCTCTGACCGAAGGCAAGGTAACCGGCACAAACCAACCCAGCAGTGAAACTGCACGACCTCCCACGCATAGACCTTATATGTCTATCCTACTATCATGCGTCCGTCTCCCTTTAATATTCCCTTCCGGCCCCTCTCACTTAAGACATAATTTCTTCCTCCTAAATTACCCATCCATCTAACTCGACCCCCTCTAAACACCCTATCTCAACTCTTGCCTCTAGCGACCACTTCGACGACCACGTCAAATCCGCCCTCCGCCGCTCCCTCCCTATCATAACAACTCCCCATGCAAAATCCCACCTTACAGCTCCCACAAAGTCTCCCGAGGAAGCTTTCACTTCTGTTCACGATCTCGATTTCTACGAGGATATCCTCGTCGATATCCAGAACTGTAAGAGCGGAAAAAGGCCAGCGATCAAAGTAACGGGAATGCCGGGAAAACACGTACCCCCTGGCCCGGGAGGTGTAATGGGGAAGGTGAATGATTTGATTGCCGCTGTAAGTACAGTACGTCTTCTCGAATTTCTAATCTCGCTACTTAACATCTCATGTCCCCCCCACAAATGGCTGGATCATCGAACTAGGCTACCTCCTCCTCAGACAATTTCCAATCCGGATACCGGTATTTCCCCCTCTCCTCTCCTCCCCACCCACCTGTTATCATCTCCTGACTGAGCGGAACTGCTTTACTTTTGTGTGTTTTGGTTTTGGTTCTGGTTCTGGTTCTGGTTCTGGTTGGAGGGGAAAGTGGAAGTGGAGGGGTTGGAAAAAGGGCGAAAGGGTGGCTGATGTGTTTGTAGTGATTACGACGTTTTCCTATCGCCGTTATCGGATTTTAAGAAGCCGATGGAGGAAGCGGGGTTAGGTGGAAAGATGATGTATTTGGATCGGAAGGACGAGTATAGGTTCAGGGTTAGGGAATGAGGAGCGTAGGACTCCGTTGGGAATGGTCAATATGGCGGGTCACGTTTCTTTTGAATGAAGTGGGTCATGTTAGGAAGGATGCCGCGACGTAAGCACTTCTATTGATGATAAATCTAGCAAGTAGTATAGCAATACTAGCTTTCTGTTCTTCCGTGCAAGCTATGGTAAGTTAACGTCCTGTATGAGGCACCAATGCACCAATGCCCTCGTAGTGAGAATTACGCCTAATTGAACGCCTTCGCTAAAACGTCAGATTACTGACCAGTTGGCCTTGCCGACGTCGGTGCCAATTGGTTGTAATGTAGGTCGAAGTTCGAGAGCTGTGATACCTCGTTAGCACTACGGCACTCGAAGTGAGAGAGGTCGACCCACCCTTATCCGTTCCCATGTTGTGTGGTTGAAGAAGATGTAGCTGCCATTTTCCTTCTCAGGGCCCAATGTTACCGGTTCTTGCAGAGAGGGATCCTTTGTGAGCCACATACGATGTTGTTTGTGGAATCTCCAGTTGCGTGACTCCCTTTGTTGCTCATGTCAGCAAAGAAGGGAAGGAAGAAGAAATAGGAGATGGATTGCAAAGCGTACAGTTCATTGGCAGCGAGTTCCTGAAGGATATCTTGCGGTTGTGTGTAGAAGATCCAAAACAATGTCTCTTCAGTAAAGCCAGGGATTTTATCTCGTACTCGGTGAACATTATCGACGGTATAACATTCGGGTAATCTGAAGTCTGGTTGGAATGGTCTCGATCCTGGCTCAGCAAAAGGCCCAGACCAAATAGGCCAAAGAGGTCTGGAAGTGGTGTTAACCTTGCGGGCAATTCCCCAACACGCAATGGATGGCTTACTCTGGTGAGTTGAGATTAAGGCCAAGGGAAGTCAAGTCCTGCCCCCTTGCGAGACCTGCTACGTCTGGATTGTCGCTTCGTATACTCGCTAAGAAGCCTTGAAGACCAAACTCATCTGTCGGACTCATCTGCGACGTAGGTGTTCGGTGTGGTGTGCGCGCCGAGCCGGGAGGATCACCTATTCTACCACCGTATTCTTGCTGGCCATGTGATTGCTGGGTCGGTGTTTGTTGAGGCGGGAATTGCGACTCCCCGAAATCAGTCAGTAACGCGTTCATGGTGTTCTCGTTGCGTTGATTCCCGTAGATTGCATTGAAATTCTGCAAAGACGATCAGACACATTGGTTCGAAGCAATTCAATCTTGCAGGGCTTACATTTCGGTCATGATCTTGTACCCCAGAGTGTCCTTGGCGATTTTGTTCTAGAGGCGAACGACCGCTAGAGGTAGCTAATCGAGCAGTTAGATCTTACAGCAAGTGGACTAAAGCAATTGGCAAAGCATACTTCCAAAACCAATTCCATTTGGTGATGTGAGTCTGTCCACATCAGGAGATGGTCGAGAATTGTCGGCCTGGCTACTCGTTGCACTCTGCGGTTGATTGCGAGACTGCGACTGTTCTGGCGGTAACGAGAAAGCGTTAGCGTTCGAAAAACCACCAAACCCCGCATTTTGCATCAGGTTTCCTCTTCTGTCCCCATTTTCATCTGCACTGTTGCGGCCTAGCGGTGGATAGTCATCGGCATTCGTAGTGGGAGGTTGACGAGAAGTGGGCATTTGATCGAGTGCGCTTTGATAGCGATGGTCATTTATTACACTTTGTAGGCGAGACGTCGAAGTAAACAGGTCATCGTTCCCTCGTTGAGACTGATCTTGCGTTGGCTGTGTCTGTTGATGCTGCTGAGGGGGTTGCGAGTTGACAGCATGTTGCTGCTGCTGTTGAGGACGCTGCACTGGCGTTTGCTGTACGGATCGTTGATTTGCCCAGATGGCTGGGCTTGCATTTTGATACTGTGATTGACTGTTGTTGGGGCCTAGTGCTGGAAATTCCCTACGTTAGAAACCCAAATTGATTAGCCAAGACCAAGCCATGTCCGGTTCATCTGGAATTTACCAAGAGTGTTCTACATTGTATAAGGATATCACTGGGTTTGTGGCACACTCACGATGAATCTAGGGATGTATTCGGTTGAGAGCCGCCAATAGTCTGTGCAAAACTAGCAGTCCCAACTCCTAATGGTCTGGGGAAGGCCCCATTCGCTTGTGCTCCGAGGCCCCAAGTCGGTGTTCCGTTACCTAAGCAACTCGACTAGTGTTAAGGGACGGCAGAAAGATTTGAGTCATACGTGAGATCGTACGTACCTAGTTTAGTAGTATTCTGCAGCCTTCCAGATCCCATTGGCGGATTCCGGCTTTGAGGCGCTTGCTGACTCGGGAAAGCCCCATACCGCAGATTCTGCGTTGTTGGACGTATGTTTTCTGTTGGAGGTTTGTTAGCATGATCTTCTGTGCTAGTGATGCGCTGTCCAGTGGTAGCACCAGCGGATGCTTCTGGGTTCTGAGTGGAAGCTGCGAGGCGTTCAGGTCCGATCGAGGTGCGCCTACAAAGATCTATAGCAGGTGCCCCAGTGAATGCTTCTTTGTCTAGTGCCAGTCACGATCTGCTCCGCGAAATCTCCAGTACGTGTTCTTGGACGATGATCAGAACTTTCAAGGCGTCCTGTGCTAGCCACGTTCTGCTCGGCAGTAACCCTCCAAGGGCTTTCTGGATTACCACTGAGAACTGCAAGGTATCCAGAACTTTCAGAAAGTCTAGATTCTAGGGACTGGGCAAGTCTGGTAGTAGGCGTTGTAGGTGTTGACTGTTGAAGATTTATTGCAGGTACTGAGGCTATTGGCGGATTATAGCCGCTATTCCTGCCCTTATGGCCTTGTTGCACCTCCTCTGTAGCCGTTGTATATGAAGAGACCGACTCGGAATTATTACGGTCTTGTTACGCCTCCGCTGCAGCTGCTGCATGTGATGGGACCAACTCAGCGACATTAAGCGTTTCTTCTTCAGGCTCCCCCTTGGCTTCAGTCTCACTCAAGCTATCCGCGGATCCAGACTCCACAACACCGTCATTCGCCTTCTCCGAGCCCTGACTTCCCGGATTTTGTAGGTCTCGTAGTCTGGATATATTTGTCGTAGGGGCGTGGACACCATGATCTTCCGCTTGGCTGCTAGACATGGGAGCCTCATTCGCAAGCGAACCAGGGTCTTTCGGCTCACTTGACTAGTTTCTTCGACTCTCGCGGATCCGCTCCGGTATGCTTGGGCCTCTTGCAGCTCTCTGTTCCAAGGGTACAGGGTCCGACGTCATGGGCCCGCCGTGCGCTGTTGTGATTTCCCTGCCAGCGCCTTGCGAACTTTGGTCCAAAGGATCTTCCTCGCTCAAAAATTCCTGCAAAGACATACTTTTGCCCTTCTTCTTTTCCTTCGAAGTCTGGGGCCCGTCCGCTGGTCGGGGAGGCGGAGATCATTCCTTAGGTCCCATAGACATGCTCTCAATACTAAGCGGCCTTGCTTTATAAATCCTACTGCGGCCGGCTCACTGCAGGCTGAAAATAATACACAAAAGAGATAGTAATGCTTACCTGATCGATTCATGGTCACCGATGTTTGTGTGGGTGGTTGCTGGGGGCTCCTGCCTTGTAGTGTACGGTGAGATACAGATGGACTCAATTGCAGGTAGGATTGATAGGCTCCGATTAAGTAACAGAGAGATCTGCGCCTATTGGCGCTTGCCGCGATTCTTTAAAATTGATATTGCTACATCAATGCCGAAATTTGGTCTGTGTGGAGTTCACTAAAACACTTTGCAGGAACGTGTACTTTGTCGACTGACATGGCAGCTCCCCTCGTGCTGTGTGCGCCACCGTTGCGAACACGACTAAAGGAGCTTCCCCCTATTTTCCTTGCACCAATACTCGCATTCACACCTTCCCCTCTGAGCCAACGAAACAAGTTCTCTACAACAAGTCCCGTCAGTGCTCGGAAGAAAAAACGCATTGATGGGAATTCTCATAGAGGCGAGTCGGCCTTGCGCAGAACAGGCCCGAAGAACTTCTTGGGCATGTCCAGGATGCCATTACCACAACCTGTGCTAGATCCCAAGCGAAGATCCAAGGTTCAAGTAGATCCGGATCACGGTCTCTGGGGATTTTTCAACAGAGAAAAGAAAGCCTTGACCAAGCCGGAAGATGACCACGCACACGGTACAATCATATCTCTGCACCGAAGCCGAATGAAGTTGATTCTTGTTCTAGGGCGCGCCTGGGAGCTCCAAGAATTGCGACTTAAGTCATGGGAAGATTTGCATTCTCTATGGTGGGTATGTTGCAAGGAGCGCAATCGATTGGCAACAGAAGATTACGAGCGAAAACGGTTGGATCTAGATGCCGGAGGGGTAGAAGCTCATGAGCGAGAAATGGTGGTAGGTTTCAATAGTGGTCATATCATATCCCAGCATTCATGGATGCTTTTTCCGCGTACACGGCTTATCTTCTCTAGGTACGGAAAACCCAGAAACGCATAAAGCAAGCGCTTACAGAACGATGGTACTCTTGGGAAAATGCTTGGAAAATTGCTCAAGATGACCCAGAAGTGGATATAGCGGCCGAACCTGACACTGCCGCATACAAGCCTATAATGCATGAGGTGTGTAGCATTTCTAAGCCACTGTGAACCAGCTTTACTCACAAAATTCAGGAGGACGCCACGGAAGATGAGCCTGATAAGGCCACTTCTTCTTCGGTGTAAGTCAAGTGGTTTACGGGGAATTATTTTGGGCAACAATGCCCTTGAAAATTCAAATGTCTCACCAACCCTCGTCCGTAGTTGAGGATACCAATGGCGGGATTTTATATGAGGAGTAAGCATCTTGTTTATAGCATCGAGCAGACATACATGAAAAGGCTCAAGCTTCTTGGGTCGAGTTTCAGTCCATAGACATTGTACACGTCTAAGAGATACGGAACCAATTGCAATATCCCATACGGCTTCAAGACGGCCTCTCAAGGCTTAGGTTCTGAAGCCTCGCGGCCAAGTCGGGGCTTGGCGCTGTCAAATTCCGATAAAGCGATATGTCTATACCTCTCTATGGTTGGCACTGTATAAGTTGCCTCAATTTTGCAGATGAACAATACCATTTCCACTGTCTCATTGCCTATTTTTCAATTTTGAATCAACTCGAAAAGCCTGCAACGCAAACATGGATGAGATAGCTCCAGAATATGACGTTGTCGTGCTTGGAACCGGTCAAAATACCCCCACTATAGTCCAGCGCATGGCATTAAGCTGATTGGTGATCAGGCTTGACGGAATGTGTTCTGTCAGGGTATGCTAGCGCATTTTCCCACAGCTTACGGCTGCGACTGATCATAGGTGTAGGGTTTTGAGCGTCAAGGGCAAGAAAGTGTTGCACATTGATCGGAATGACCACTATGGCGGGTATGTCAGTAGCTGCGTGGCTTCCGGCCAGTTGTACTGACAAGACACAGTGAGGCTGCTTCCGTAAACATCGAATCAGTATGTACGACTTGAAGTGGCGGACACCATTAGCTTATACGTACTAGTTGTTCAAGAAGACTGGGAATTACAATAAAGGCGAGGAGCCGTGGAAAAAATACGGAAGAGTTAATGATTGGAACGTCGATCTGGTTCCAAAACTGCTAATGTCAAATGGGGAGTTGACAAATATCCTCGTTTCGACCGACGTTACACGTTATCTCGAGTTCAAGCAAATCGCGGGGAGTTACGTACAGCAAGGCAGCGGTGCGAGAGCAACGGTGGCGAAAGTACCATCAGATGCGGGTGAGGCACTGAGATCACCTTTAATGGGCTTGTGGGAGAAGAGGAGAGCAAAGAAGTTCCTGGAATGGGTTGGAGCTTTCAAAGAGGATGATCCGTCGACGTATGGAGGTAGGGAAAGCCACTCTGAGAGACCAAGATACATCTGACTCAAATATCCAGGTCTCGAGCTCAATCGGTGTACAATGAAGGAGGTCTATGATAAGTTCGGTATTGAACCGTCAACACGCGACTTCATCGGCCACTCAATGGCCCTCTACCAAACAGACGATTACATGAACGAAAGGGGCGCTGCCAAAGACACAGTTCAGAGGATAAGGCTGTATGTCAACTCGATGGCCCGATATGGCAAGTCGCCATATATATATCCTCTGTATGGACTCGGTGAGCTGCCACAAGGCTTTGCCCGCCTCTCAGCGATCTACGGCGGCACATACATGCTCAATACCAGTATCGTCGAGATTGAGATGGAAGGCGGTAAAGTCTCAGGTATGAAAGCGACGATGAAGGAAAAGGGGGATGAGAGCGAGGGCATGAAGTTCTCAACGAAGACGAAGAAGATTATTGGTGACCCGTCATATTTCCCCGGAAAGGTGCAGGTCGTGGGTCATTTGCTCAAGGCAATTTGCATTCTTACACATCCCGTGGCGTACACAGATAATAGCGATTCTGCACAGCTCATCATTCCGCAATCCCAGATTGGCCGGAAGAATGGTAAACCCCTATTGCAAGAAACCACCTTCATATGCTCCGCTAACAGTATGTAGACATTTATATCGCCATTGTCTCATCCGCGCACAATGTCTGCCCGAAAGGATACTACATTGCGATTGTATCTACGATTGCCGAAGGTTCGAGCAATCACCATCTCGAGCTTCAACCCGGATTTGAACGGCTAGGCAAGATTGAAGAAAAGTTTATGGGCCCGCCAATTCCGCTCTATGAGCCTCTAGAGAGTGGCCGGAACGATAACATCTTCATCTCGAAGAGCTACGACGCAACTAGCCACTTCGAGACAACCACAGGCATGTCTCCCTTATCAATCCTGAGAGGCAGACGTGCTAATATCTAGTGATAGATGACATAAGAGATATCTACCGCCGAGCAGAGCAGGAAGAGCTTGTGGTTGAAGGTTTGCGCGAAGGTGACACATTGGTCGGGCAGGAGTGAACAAAGATGTTGTGATATTGAATTGTGCACATAAACCACGCATGAATTATCTATGATAATAGCAGATTAGCATTCTGGCCTAGGGCTTGGTCTAGATTGCAACCCTTCGGTATTTCGTCAGCTTGGAAAGCTGCTTTCAGGTCTTCCAGGTGTGTCTTATGGGAAACCTAAGCACCGTGTCCTCCTATCATTTCAGGCCCACGCTCGTTCTTCGTAGAGCCTAGCATCACCGAGCTAGCGAAGCCCATCGTCTTCACTTGGCTTGCTCACCTTCGTTTTACCTCATTCATCCTCACTGAAGTCGATCAATTTCGTCCATCCTGTTTCTCCCTTCTTTCAATCTACATGTTGCCTTGCACTATCATCCTCTCTCTTTTTAAAACCTTGAAGATACTCCGTCGTCGACTCCTAACATAACGTTAGTATTTTTTCACATTACAGATCCTTGCATATAATTTATCGGCTTTGAGGACAGGTCGGCAATCTTCGCTCACATTTGCTTCACTTACACATTAGCCCTCAATGACTGTTTCAACCCACCTATTTAATTAATACGAGCAGATACGTCAGAAGTTGGAAGTGAGAGTCCATATACGAAAAACGATATTTTCGACAAAGGAAGCGACTTCTGGAACGCGTGAGTTCTCACTGATGACCCTAGTTCTACTGAAATTGACATTTCGCTCTAGGGAGTATGTCGAGCAAGTGGAAGTTATCGTCGGATGTGGCGACAATGAAACGAGATATGTACTAGGTTCCTAAAGATCAGCTACGCAGGATCCTGCCGTACAACCTTGTACCATCTTGAAAGCTGGCAGCGGGTTGGAATTCTGCCGGAATTATCATGCGACGTGGATACTGTGGCAAAGGAATTGGGCTTGCATTACCTCGATCCGTACTTCGAAGCTGTCCGCTGGCATGTGCAGGATCTCGAAAACCACATCATGGACCGATTCCGCTCTTGTTCGACGGTTGCTGGGAGGGTTACTTTCCCGCCTTCCTAATCAATAGGGTCTACGACAACACTCAAGCCGACTCGCAGCTTCGGCGTTACCTTGTCGACAATTGTATCTTCAAAAGCCGCGATTGGGATCACGCATATCATGTCAATAAATTCATACGCCATTGTGAGAAAGGCAATGCACAATTCTTGTTCGACGTGCAACAAGCTTCGCTCTTAGTTGGTGCAAACGATAATATCGAGGACCCCATTGCAATGTAGAATGCCTCTATCACCACCACAAAGCAGGTAAAGTTTGTAAGGTTCAACCTAAGACTGGAATAGTTGGCATGCAATCGGAAAGTGGTAAGTCTAGGATGGACAGTGCCGACGTTGTTTGGTATGACTAACAAATTCGAATAGGATGGTCTTGAGGGTGAAGACTTGGGCAACTGGAATTGTCAAATATTGTCAGTCGAGATGCTAGCACCCTCGCGAAAAAGGAATATGACCAATTAGTCTCCATGATGACTTCTGTAAAACACTTGACGTGAGTAAGATAAGCCAATCCAGACCCTGAAAAGAGACGGAGGTCTCTGATCGCTGTCTTTTGAGTCGGGCAAGCAGTGGACTAGCCTATTAGATGAGGCTCTATACACGCGCCTTCGAAGAGAGTCCATTCGTCAATGTACACTGCAAACTGCTCTCACAGTATGAAGATCCGCTGAAGTCATTACATTGTTTGCCACATTTTCGCGAGTCATTTTCCTTTCAATATTTACCGCTTGATTCAAGTGTAAATTTATCATTGCATGCACGTCGAAGCCTCTCTGTTTATGGTACCACGTTGCTTCGTACTTAGTGCTGATGCTCGAAAATCCAACTTTGTAAATATCATCTCATAATAAAATACTGCTATGCTTTCCGAATTCCTCACTGATGCGCTGCGGTTCGTAAAAACGCCTATCCCATTGGGTATCTCGCCGCATCGCTATGCTTGCATGGACAATAGCGAATTTCCCGTATTCAAAATACATTTTTTGTGATGATCAATTCTCCTTCTCAGCCTCCTCCTCCGCACTCTCTACAGGGGCAGGGGCTCCAGTAGTGGTCTTTTCCCCAGCGTCTTGTGCCTCGATAAGGTCTTCCTCCTTCTTGATCCCCACCTCCTTCTCGAGTCCGGTGACGTCGGATTTGCCTTGTTCATCTTTCTGATCGCTCTCCTTAGCGCTAGCAAGCATCGACTCCTCCTCTGACATTTGGATAGCGGTAAAAGGCCTGTCCTCTGCACGAGTTGGAGATTTCTCCTTCTGTTCTGCGGTCTTCGAAATTTGAGCTAGCGGCGCTTCCATCGTCAAGGAGCTCAAGGGAGTGTCTAGTGGCCCGTTCTCTTTTGGTGGTTCATTGGAGCTATTGTCGTCCTCATCACCTTCTTGAATAGTAGTAACCATTGAACCAACAGACGGCGTGTGCTTGTGACGCCGAGTAGTCGCACCGGTGGACACCAGAATCGTAGTATCTGCATCCTTAAGTGGTGTAACCTCCTCATCTGACTGCTGCGCCTTCTTCAGTAGGACTCTGCTTGGCTGTGGTTCCTCTTCCTTCGCTACTAGTCCCTCAGCTTCAGGTGGGATGGTATAATTCTCTTCAGGGATCAAAGCGTAGACGTCACAGATAGTCTTGAAGAAGATGTAAAGTCCATCGCGGCCTTCTACCTGCCAAAACACCGAACGGTGCTGAAACCACGCGTGCGCAAATATGCGATAGACCCTCCTCATAATGTTTGTCAGAATTTTCACGGCCGCTGTACTCCCTCCGGCAGCTCCGTTTCCCGAAGTCAAACGACTTGGAAAATTCTTGTTTGATGAGAGTGTATCGCCAGCCCAGTCAAGAGTATGGCAGCAGTAGTCGATAGCGCAACACGGCTTCGGTGGTTCGTGCACAGCACATAGGTATTGCCATTCCGAAGCACGCATTTCCGGACATGTGTCGGCAGAGCAAGGAGGGTTGTCGGCGAAGAACGCAATCAGGAGCTCGTTAGCTTTGATGACGCTCCAGCGGCTCAGTTCGTAGAGCCACAAGGATTTGTCAACCCCTGGTGGCGTAGTGACGATTTGAAGCGCTGTGTCATGCGTCAGTGCCACCGTAGTACGTGGTGAAGTCGGTGAGCGATTGGGTCGAATGAGATGGTACCAAAGAGCAGTCACGTGCTCTTGGAGCTGGAATGGAGAGTCGAGCTACAATTGCGTTAATTATGTCCACACTCAGGAACTATTAAGCCCAATAACGTTTCCAGAATCTTTACCTCAGACAATGGGACGAGAGGCGGACCGACTGCCATGTCGGCTGCCTTAGTGCCTGGGCGAATTCGCATCGTTGCTTTCTGATCATATTTTGCAGTATCTTCTGATTCAGCAGACACGTCACCTGGAGTAGCGATACCTGGTGACTTCGGTCCAATTTGAACCTCAGGAAACGGTGGAGGGCTAGGCAACCTTTGCAAGCTTGGAGACGGAGGACCCATTGGATCTAGGGCGGTGATTGAATCCCAATTGATAGATAAATTTGTTGTTGCGTCGCTGATACTTGGTTCCATGGGAGGCGAACAGGGTATCTGTCCTGCGATCTATGGCCGGGAGGTGCTAGACTAGATCCCTGCTCAACCGCGGACCCTGCTCAAC
>QKZZ01000273.1:0-15244 GCA_003521265.1 Cetradonia linearis
GGGTGGATTGGATGAGGGCGAGCTGGATTGCCGCAGGGAGGTTAGGGGAGTTGAATGGGATGAGTGAGCGATTTTCTCGGGACCCATAGTCTGAGATCGAGCCGCAGCTAAGGCATAGCGTGGGCTGAGGCATCAAAACATGTATGACAACAGCTTCTAGAAGCTGAACGAGTTCAGTGACCGAAACTACGAGGTAATGTTGCCTTTGGTGCTGTGTAACTAGTTGGACGAGTGATGATGTTGGGAAATTCGCGACTCAAGGATGAGCTTCCGGGCTCGGACTGGGAGCAAGCTTGACTTTTAGGGCTGACTTTTGGGGGTGGTGGAGTTTCGATCGGACCTTTCGTTTACGCAGCTACCTACGGGCTATAGATGTTGATGAAGAAACATTATCAGTAAACGTAGTCCTATCAATCGTTGTAGAGGTTAGGCGTGGTAGGTGTTGGCTCAGAACAAATCCCTGCGCGGATTGTCTTCAAGATAGCTCTTTCCAGCCATGAAATCTAAGCAAGCTTGAACGCACTCCACCACCTATTATTGCAACAATAATCGGTAGGGTGCTTCAGATGTTCTGTTTTCAGCTCTTCTTTATCTCAGGTTTCAGACTCCACACTTCAAACACGAATCGTTGGCGTTTTGCTAAGCGCCTGCTGTTTGTGGCAATTCGGGAAAGGGGGGGGCTGAAACATCGGAGAGATGATGTTGCCAATAATATTGACCAGCTCAGCTAGGGCTACGCCTGAAATACCTGAAGTACAAATACAAAGTACATCAACCATCATGAACCCTGTTTGAATGCAACAGTCTCTCCTGCTGTGGAAAGTCAAGAAATGGGGAGACACTCTGGAGTCAATTCGGATTCAGGTCTGGAGGTTGCATTGCCAATCGGTCTCGAGAGAACAGTTCCTCCAAATTATCATATCGACGACAAGATCTATAGCGAGGACAAATCTGATAGACCCATTGTGCCGGAAAAGGAGCCCTACTATCAAAGGTTGGCTCAGCCAAAGGAGCCCGAGAAGCCGGAGCGGCGTATATGTGGTTATAGACCAGCATTCTGGATCTTAACCATCATTACCATCTTTTGCTTAGCTGCTGCCTTGGGAGGAGGCCTGGGTGGAGGGTTGGCAGCTCGACGAAGATCTTCTACAGCACCGTAAGAGCTACTTTCGTTTTGCGTAAGGCTCTGTGACACTGACAAAAGTAATAGTCAAAGCTCGACGAATGTAGCTTTACCCGCAACTGGGCCAGAGCTGGCCTCCACGCTAGCATCTCCAACATCCACAACTCCAACTACGTCAACGCCAGCAACTTCTACGACATCCTCGACATTCAAACTAACAGATTGCCCATCTGCAGATTACACTACCTACACAGCCACAAACAGACCGCTCCCGACACTGGGTCCCATCACCCAAATCTCTAACACTACGCTTGAGTTCGAGGTAGCCTGCAACACCAACTGGGCGAATGGAGACTCTAACGTGGACGTCCAAACTATCAGCAATGTCACTTCGCTGCAGAGTTGTATCGACACTTGTGCCCAGTATACTTGGCAGTCACCTCCGAAGTTCATCACGAGTCTAGGTTGCTCTGCCGTGGTCTGGGGCAATGGACGCAGTAATAACGTAGTGAATGTCGGCCTTCAGGATGTATGCATCCTCAAGACTGGCATTTCAGCGTCAAGCTCTAATGATTCATCTTCTGCCCCTGGTTTTGATGGCGCTTTTCTGATATACCCCTTAGTGGACAATTGAATTGAAGGGGCTCTGGAAACCCGTTTACTCTGTGGAAAAGTTCATGTACATGCATTTGGACGCAAAATAGTGGGCGTCGATTGATGATTATATTATATGGAGTACCGTGAACCCGGACGGGTCTCAATTCTAATGCTTCAGCTACTAAATAAACTTAGAATAGGCACAGGTTGGTACTTTCCTCATATGGTAGTCTTTGCTTGGCTTAACACCCGAGCTGAAACAAATTCGACTCATACCAGCATCACTTTTTCACACTTTTCAGACGCTCATCGTAGTCCACATGCGACGAGAGAGATGGATATTCCTATCCTCTTCAACTAAAATACTCCGCCCTGTTCACTTTGCAGCACTAACCCCAAGGACCCCGAGAGTACCGGATATACCACAGTAGACATGATAGCAGTAGAACCGTGGTATTATGTAGCTACGTTTAATACATTCATGCAGCGGATGTGGTCCCCAAAGACCGAGCTGCTGCCTACCGCAAGGGCACTCAGAAGAAACACGCCACCACCCCATTTTGCGAATTAGAATTTCACATGCAACCTTCTTCAGAGGCCTTAATACACACAGCCCAGAACGACTCCCTAAGCATAGGCTTCATGATCCTGATCATGAGATTATCAAGAGACAGAGACATCAGAGATATGTACAAGCTGATACTGCGTTCTGACAAGTCTTTGGCTTCTGCTCAGCACAGCTTCGCGTTATCGATCAAGAGTCCGAGATGTTATCTGTGCCGCATACAAATTGCCAGCGCAGCCGAAATTTCCTCATCCTTTCCATTTCCCAGCCCCTTAATCACCTTAAGACCCCAAGCTTGCCATCTATATCTCGCTCTTTTCCCGCCGACTACTCTCTTCTGAACCTTATGCTCTGTCTTGGGTGCCTTTGTATCCTATTTCAGATAGCCAAAGAAAGTAGATATATAAGTGGCTGGTAAAATCCTTGGTATGACTGGCTTGGGCCGAACGTTGGCGTCGTGATTGATCTTAGATTCCCTAGACTCTCCGTTCGATAGGACAGTGCACACAATTATATTGTTAGAATTTGGGTATTTTATCAGCACTTCAGATTTGCACCGAACCTTACCGTATAGAATCTCTAAATATGGCGACACTGCTAGGATAAGTAGGCATAAAGCGACAACCTAATTAAGCCCCAATGCATCTTTCTGCTTAAGAACTTCAAAAGGAACGCCCCCACGATCCCTTAGCACACGGATAGTTCCCCACGCGAAGGTCAAAGCTAACCACGTGATCTATTTTGTTCTTGAGCCGATTGCGATAGCTCCGAGGGGAGGATTCGAGACTCACTTCCCATAGCGAAGACGTGTATAACCCGAATCCAGAGTCAAGTAGACGTTACAATGATAGCAAGATGTAGTATGACAGACCGCGGTAGGTTACTGAAGTTGCTGAAGTTGATCTCCGTTCCTGTGAAGACTGTTACGAAACCAAGAATCCCAGCTTTAATGCCCATGCAGAATATGCGCCAAAATCTAAGGGCAGGTCGCTCTCGAAGGTAGCGCAGTAGGCTTGTGAGGGTCGTAAGATGTGTAATGGACGAAAAACAGACAAGATCCACTATGAGTTATGCATGATAGTTTGCAAGTTGAGAATGGACTTGACTGTACCCACTAACAGCAAGTGAGATACCTGTCACGACTTGCGGTTTCTAAAGGTAAGGACTGCAATTTGTGGCACTTCGCTCCATTTGTCGGATACTCTTCCATTCCCGAACCTCCTATTGCTGGTAAACTCTCGATGACTGGTCGATCAACGGCATTTGAATTGCTCCCACGATCAAGCAGGAAGTACACAGCGCAAAACACCAAGATAAGCTAAGCTGAGGCACCAAAACCGACCAGAACCTAGATATTAATTATCAGCTATCCATCAATAGAATTTAAGCATAGAGACGTACTCCAATACCAGATATATCAGGATTCGGCTGTAGCCCAAGGACATTCATTAGGGAACAATTGTACGTGAGGTACGCTGAACCATCCATATCTTGCTACACAGGAAGAGTCAAAATAAATGGAGTAATCGCAGATAGTTGAGGACGGTGGTATAGCTGGGGTTAGAACCAGGGTTAAAGGATCAAGCTGATATATAATCAGGCTGATGGGCGTATAGTCGTAATCAGACATATGCACCTCGCTGGCGCTAGCCCTGTAGGCGGCAGGCCTGGCGCCAACGATGTGCAGATAGATGTCTCTCGTCTTGGATTGGTATACCCGGCGTGTGTGCGAAGTCCTGCCTTTGTAGTCTTGATAGCTCTTTGACATAATTCTCTTGCAATGAGTTATACGCACCAATCTCTTAGGATAAGCTGATATTTGAGTGGTAACAATTGCCTGTGTATGCTATCTTGCACTTCTTGCAAAGCCTCTGAGAAACAGTCTTCCAGGTTTGCATACAATTGGATGCTGCTTCGGTGGCTCCACATGAAACAGCATTGAGTAATGATGCCTCACTGGCTGTACATCCCGATATCTTCATCTCCTTGAGAATGGATGTTTTGCTGATGAAGGTCGTAAAGATGAAATGGAATGTCGCCGGAGTTTTGAAAGCTCTCTAACGTGGTTGAAGGAAGCTACAATCTGGATTGGCCCGACGCCTGCCGATTCCATTTAAGCCCTATCCTGCGATACATGATGCTTGGCTTACTTCAAATTTTCCCTTACCACCCCAAAGTAATTGGAATGCAAAACATCACTTAGTCTGCTGGATTTCCAGAAGAAGCAAAATAAAGAAAGACTCTCGGAAGATGAAAGAAGACATTAGACCTACAGCAAAGAATCCCTTACTATTACAAGTCAATGCAGTCTACCCAAAATGTCCTCTCCATATCTTGTCAACCTTCCCCACTCATTATACATCCTCTGAAGCAGTCATGCGATCTGGCACTTATGAAAGTTTCCTTCTAGTCCGACTCTCGTAGCCCGAAAGTCAATCACCGCCTTTTTATTCCTTAAAGAGCACGAGCACGTCTCAGCTTACCCGAGGAACCAGTAGGAGCAGCAGCCGCAGCGCTAGATGATACTACGCCACTACCGTCCGATGGGCTGCCGGTGTAGGTTGGGAAGGTGATATCTGCGGTGCCGGAGGGTCCGCCTCCTGATCCACCGAAGCCGCCAGTAGGCGATGGGAAGGTGCTTTCTGCGCCGCTTGAAAGACCAAAGCCTCCCGGACCACCAAAGCCATGCCTGCCGTCGTGGCCTCCTGTATAGTCATTCCATCTGTGCGGGATAAATCAGCAAGGGTTGGGAGGGAAAGAGGTTGGTGACGCACTCTTCTTTTGTGTCACCTGCGTGCGAGGATCCAGTGGAAACACCGGTCGGAATACCCACCGAAGAGCTCCCACCGAAGCCCCCAGTCTGTGAAGGAACTGTAGCTGGTGTTTCTGCGGTAGCGGTGGGTGCGAGGTCTTGAGGCCTATTCCAAGTCAGCTTGCTGTTCCCTCGAGCTTAGAAAATGTATTCAGCATACTTTGGCATGCTGTTCGCGCCAACCAACAGAAGCGCAGCAGCTGCGAGGAGCTGACGGATATGCATTGATGAGGATAGCTAATGTAATATTGAGGACGTGAGATTATATAGCGTCAATAATGAAAATGCGCAACGAGCCTCGAGTCCAGCGAGTAATGTAGAATGAAGACCTTGAATGAAGATGAAGATTCGGTGAGAACAAAGTCTTCTTATAGTTGAGGAGGTACCCTTCATGTTACATTTCGCCAACTGGAGACTTGCGCCGCACGTGTCATCATTTGTCCCTTATGAAACCAGTACCTGCATCTTATTATGCAGCACATCCCCGCTAATAAAATCAAGGCCGAGTCAATCAAGGTCAGCGTTCCTGTGCATAATGTGATCAAGCGTTTTGATGCCAAGACCTAGTGCCACCAGTGTGAGAGTACTCGCCGCAACCGCATGTCTCAAATTTTCGAAGTATGGTTCTGAAACTTAGAAATGACATCGCCGCATGGCCAAATTGGGAAGCCGTTGCGACGAAGAAGCGCCGGGGTCCTATAGCTCACTCCATGGAGGCGGCTTTTCAGGTGTCTCTTGGGGTAGATTGCCACTCCAACGTTGCAACACACGTGGAAAGTTGGGCCCCCATCGCAATTACTTAATCGTCGGTCCTCAATAATGGCATCTAGCTGAAACTTGTCACCAGCTCAGTCGGGCATATAGTCCGTGCAAAGCTTGTATTAATAGTACATAAGCGACAGCTGATAGAAATCATGACACTCACAGTACCTCAAAGGGAACTTTTGCGGCTCGAGGACAAGGTAGTGAAAGCCCCTAAACGATCAGTATAGGATCGTGCAGATTGCCGGTCAATGGTAATGGTACCTTTCATATTGCCTCTCTCATGCGAGCACATTCGAAGTGCGGGCAAACTCGAAGCGTCCGAAACACGATCGCAAGATCACAACACAGGTCTGGATTAGTGAATCCTCCAGACCGACGTAGCCATTCAATCGTCTTCACAGTCAGAAATATGAGGTCAAGAGGTTTGACGCAAACCACGTTGGCCAGTGTACGTATTCCGTAGAGTATATAAGAAAGACGGTGCAGGTTCCATGACACCTATTTTGCCCTCAGACTCTACCGCTTAGGCTCGCTATATTTCTTCCAATCCAGGGGAAAATCTGGAGCTATTACAGCAGGGTTTACCTCTCTAGAACAATGTCTGCGCCCCTTGATATTCCACTGCCGGTGCTTCTCGGTAGATCAAATACATTTAAATGCCGAAACAGCTCATATTAATCATAAACATAATCGAGAAATGAGCCGAAAGCTTATTGCAGAACATGAAAGCAGTACGTTACCCGTTGACAGGACGGGTTGACGGTCGTTCAGACTCGGGGCTGTCGCCATTGGAGAGGCACACAGGAACAAGAGGGGGAGGGAGTAGGGACCCAAGCTTGACATACTTCCAAGCCAGACCCACAGTGACATGTTCGACATTGTCATTATGAACAGGGAGTGCTATTCAGTATTCCACGAAGTGAGATCCCTGTATGGCTGCAGCAGTCCATTGGATGTGATTACGTTAGTTCTTTACTCAACGATCGTCAGGTTGCGTAGGATCGAGCTCGTATTATCTGGTGAGTTGAGAATTCATTGAGGGATATGGCAGGGAGTCGTGTCAAGAAGATGCTGAGACAGACGATGTAAGAGGTGTCGAGGTAAAAGGACAGACACATCGAGCATACCTACTCTAGCCTTGTCGGTTTGGTATTAAGACATTCTAAATTGCGTAGATGGCTTAATGCGAGGCCTTCAAGGCTCTGATACGCTTCATTCTGCATGCTTTACGGCCCTTAGGTTCACGAGATCAAAGCTTACATGTGATCTCACATCAACGGCCTCCCCAGCCAGATTAAATGGAGCTATAAGCAGCTCCACCACTAACAGACAGACAGCAGCAATCAACACCTCGCCTCAATCTTGCATCCACACCCTATGAACACATATAACACGACATCCCTCCCATTCCTCCCCAACCCTCCAATGACACCCTCAGACACCACCGGCCTTGTCCAGACCATCTACGCTCCTTCCATCATCCCCACGAATTTTGACCGCCCCCTCCTCTTCCTCGCCGGCTCCACCTCCGCCACAGACTGGCGTACAACCCTCACCACCTCCCTCTCTCAAACCCGGAACCCAACTCAGCCCTCCCAAAATACCAGCCTCATTCACCCCATATCCATCCTCAACCCCCACCGATCTGACTGGGACAGCTCCTGGATCGAGTCCCCCTCATTCCACCCCTTTGCCCAACAAGTGAATTGGGAGTTCTCATCCCAAGAACGCGCTGACATCATTGCCTTCTACTTCGAACCTGCCACCCAAGCGCCAATGACGCTGATGGAGCTGGGTTTATGGGCTAAGTGTGGGAAATGTATCGTTTGTTGTCCGGAGGGATATTGGAAGAGAGGGTATGTGCAGATGGTGTGTGGAAGATACAACGTGGAGCTTGTGGGGACGTTGGAGGAATTGGGTGCGGCGTTGGTGAGGAGGGTACAGCAGCTAGGGACTGATGGGTGGAGGACAAGGGATGAAGGGATCTTAGGGACTGGGATATATGAGACTGAATGGATTCGAGAGCAAAACACCAAGGCGGAGAATCTTCTCTTCGGGAGGGAGGAGGTGAATGGATAAGCAAGTGGATGGTGGTGCGGCAGTCATGAGCGTTCCTGGCTTCTGTGAGCTATGCGCAATAGCTTTGAACTTTGTGAAATCGACTGACTGCACAGCAGCACCGAACAATTACCAGCAGGAGGAAAAGTCACACTCCTAGACTTACTTACAAGCTTAGGAGCAATGAGAATGGCAGACTTGACGTGATGCATTTATACGAAACTTCTGATACACCGTCGGCATGGCTGAACCTCAACGACTTATTTCCTCTGAAAGTTCTTGCCATAATTGATGACCAGATGTCGGAGGTGTACTTTGTATTAGGTTGTTGCACATTATTGTTGCACATTACTGCCAGAGACCTTCATGCGAATTCTTCTTGAACTTAACCTGAGCGAATCTAAAATGGTATCGCCACGGCCATTATGAAAGTCCTATATATCCTTTTATGGGCGTTACCCTATGCCCAAGCTCCGTGTCGTAATATCAAAGTCGTAATCACCGTCAATACGAAACTAGAAAAATTTACCAATCTCAAGTCAACCTGAGGGTAGACCCATACTCAATTTTCCCCATGATCCTCCCAGCAGCCTCTTGCCCAATCCCAGAAACCTGTGCCTGCTCAAGTAATTTCTTCGCTCCATCAACCAGCTTCACCCTCTTTGTTATCACCTCCTTCTCAAGCTCCATCTAAGCCCTTCAACGTCGCCATTATCTGATCGTCCCGACGCTTCCATTGCCTGTCTTCGTCATCTGCCATGGACCGCATCCGTGCTTATTGTTCCCTAAAAGCCCTGTTTTCCCCTTACCTTTGCACTCTAGCCTCTGCGTCTAGAGCGACTTGTTCGGCATCTCGACGCGCTTGCTCCTCCGCTCGCAAGCGTACTTGCTCTTGTTGTCTCTTGCGCAGATGCTCGGCTTCTTTTTGTGCTTCGATAATGCGTTTAGGCTCTCCGCAAGCTCCCGCAGGCTAGTCGGGACCAGCTTTTATCCTTCCAGAATTAGTCTTTACAATTATGAGCTCGAAGCAGCTTTTCAAGGGCTGGAGTAGGACACTCTCTTAATTGGCAGCATTGGTGCTCCCTGTCGAAGTTGCGTTGACGGGGTGGAAGTAGGCATTTGAAAATGACGAACATACATGGTGGGACTATAGCAAAGTCCACCTTGCCTTCGATATGTATTGAGGCCGCTGTTGAGATGCTCAGATAGGTACCGCCAAACAGCCAGTAATATCCGGGTCATAACCACTGGATTATCATTGTCGAGGGCAAGAAACACCAGAGACTTGCCACGTGCGAGTTTTTTGGGATTGGGCTTTCTTTTGGCAAGCTCCCGGAGGCTTTCTTTAAGTCGAGCCGGATCGTTGTCTGGATTAGTGCGCCAATATATTTCTCCCATGGGAGTCCGTTCTTCGCATGAAAGGAGCCTTGGATAGTCTATGGACGCTCCATAGTCAAGGAGTAGGTTTACTGCTGCCGCGTTGATAGATCTTGCAGCGATATGTCAGGACTCATCGTTCGGGTCCGCATTATGCCCGAGTAAACGCTTCATGTTGTTCAGACATCCAACATAAGTATTTTAACGCAGGGAAGTTTCTCCCCACTTGTCCTCAGTCGCAGCCAAGGCACCTGCTTCTAGGAGCAGTAGAATCAGAGCAGGTTGAAACAAAGTAGCAGCGGCTATCAAGGGGCTGTTACCAGATTCCGAAGTTCGGAAGTTCGGATCTGCTATCACCCAGAGCCGTGTCAGCTGTGATCCATTTCACAGATCACAAAGTCATTGAACCTACCGCCATGATTAAGTAGGATCTCTACTGTATGCCTATCAGTTGCATTGTCTGCTTGGCAGAGTAGTCACAGCAAGCCGGAAGTCTCTTCAGGTCCATGCTCAGGCCTGAATTACCAGCTGAACGGAATATCTGTCCGACAACCATTATCAAGAAGATACTGCAACACTTGTGGCTTATCAGCATGATGATGCAGAACTTGGCAAAATGGATTCCGAAAAGGATCATGACATTCGAAGCAGATGTGCTTTGTCTCTCTCGAGTAGTCCAGGAACAGCTTGACCATGTTAGTTAGAGGTACTGGCCTGGCGTGCTGTACAAGCTCAGACTTTTCAAGACCAGCGTGCATGAGAATCTTTACGCAAGCTAATTTATCGGGTCTCGTTTCATCTGCCGGTGTACACAGAGCCGATGTAAGAGCTTCGGATAAATGCTTATGAGTGGGGTGCGTAGAAAGCAAAGACCGAAGAATAGAAGGATATCCTGCACAGGAGGCTTCTCTGAGTGCTTTAGCATTCCCATTATCCAGAGACGCACCATGTTGCAACAAAGATGCCGATGGTGGGCTGTGAGGCCGGTCCTTCCAGGACAGCATCGACGAGCGCAGCATGGAGATGGTTTTCCCTGGGGCATTTATCAAGGATGACTTGAAGAAGCGGCAATCTGACTTCCTGCGAATGGGCCATTGCTAGCGGCATCAGGGATGAGAGGACTTTGAAAGCTCCGCGACCTTCCGCAAGGATTCGTAGCAGCTCAGCATCGAGAGGCACAGAAACAGCACGCTTGATAGCATGGCTATTGGAGTAATCGACCTTGGCATTGTGCTGTATAAGTAATCGGACAAGTTGAAGATCGCATTCCTGATTTCTGCATACTTCCTGAGCCAGCGCTTGACTGACCTTAGGGCCTCTTGCACCACCTTAGAGGAGGGAAACTACAAACTCATACTTGACGTTCTTCTCCGTCTCCCCTAATGCAGTCGAAAGCATGCTCGCCAAGATCCGTTGATCTGACTTGCTTTTGACAAGCAGTTTCAGCAACATGGCATTACTTAGTCTAATCGCAAGTTCCATTGCCTTGCCGGAGTTATGGTTGCAAGACGCGTGGTAGTCAAGAAGCATTTTGACTATTTCCATGCTATATATGCGACCGTTGCCGATCTCTTGAATCACAGCCTTATCCAGGCCTTTCTGATCAATGCCAACGCGTTGGGGTCTGCTCCATATTGTAATAGGGCGTGTACCACATTGGGCAAGCTCTGCCTCACAGCCTTTCCGGAGCTTACGCCAAGCTTGTCTGTGATACTCCACGGCTGGCAAAAACATTAACCATTTCGACGTTGTTGCTTGATACTGCTATTTGCAGGTAATTAATGGATTTAGTAAGTATGCTTCTTGTTTGGAGAATTTTGCTCTTTGATTCTTCTTTGACGGTGTTGACATCTACTATGCTATTCAGCAACACTTCAGCAACTCCCACATAACCTAACTCTACCGCTTCTATCATGACATTGTTCTTCTCTCTATTACTAAATATCCAAGTATGGGTACCTTAGGCTCTTCTTTCGAAGTCCTTCGATTCCAACAGCTTTCCCACCCCCGCAGTGGGGTCTTTGAAGTCCAGGCTATCACGTCGTATCGTGACAAGGAGATCGTGGGTATGTGTTCTGTCTGTAATCGATACATTGCGCATACGAGGCTCTTGAGGCTGGATGTCTAGTTTCAAAATGATCTCCGGCAGCATCTCTTTCATCAACGACGAGAGTCTTTAGGCATGATTCACCGTATCACTTTTCACGCTACCTTCTCGTAGGACTTCTTCAACTTCATCTATAGCTTCTAGACCAACCTGACTAAGCGAAGAAGTCCTGACGACGGATGAGGCTCGATGGAAATGGTGTTGGCTGTCTCTTGTCAACATACTATTATATACATGTGGGTGTCGCAAGGCATTAGTCGTTGGTGGGATGATGAGGTCCGGCCAAAGATTGAACCCTCGACAAGCTATGGGTCGAGGTGCGAAGTTGCGCGTAGCTGGCTCTTCTAGCAACCTTCTTCTTGCCCTTTGGTAGGAGTAACCCGATACATTGGAAGCCATCTCATTCAAGGCGAGCTTTCCGTGCTTCTGAGAATAATGCAAAGCCACGTAGACCTCGAGCGGTGCCCAATTGCCATCGTGTAGTTACTCGGCCTCGACCGTGTTAGCAAGATCCCACACTTGCTCTATCTGCTCCTCGGAGAGGCCTGACTTGGAAAGGATGTGAAGGACCTGGTTATCTGTTCTCATTCAGTACGACGATGTTTTTGAGTTTTGTAGAAGCGGTTTATTAACCGTTCAGGCCAACAGCCGGGAACACCCCAATACTGCACTGAGTTATGTGGTCATAAGTCCTTCGTTCCTCGGGAGCAATCGTCCCAGAGTCAAGTTCAAACGATAAAATCCCCTCCAACGAAAGAATCTCGACTTCCTAGCAACGGAGAGACATGGTTCTGAGCTGCCATTAACAGTCATAGAGGATCAAAATGCGCATTATGTCAAGATTGATGCATGTCGTTGCCGTTAATAGGTGCTTGCGACACTGGCTGGGTAGCCCGGATCTTAATCGGATTCTCAGCCTCACGAAGCCACCTCGGCCACTTAAAAGGGTGAAGTCGAGGGAGCCAGTATGCAAGTAGAGCATAATCGGCCCAGCTCTTGCCTAAAAAAGTACTTACCGTTCAAAGGCGATTAAGTGTGTGATTGGCTTCCAGAGGGACGAGACCTAGTGGCTTGCATATGCCCAGCAAAATGAATTGACGTTGAGGGAGAAGACAGGATTCAGCAAGGCTGAGGACCAACAGCTGCTGGTGTTTAGCTCACCACAATATTGGCTTTATCGATGTATCAAGGGTGATATGCTATACTAGCAGCGTTGCCAAGCCGGGACCCGCCGACCAACGGACTTTGATAATTGCCAATGGTTGCTCATACAACATCCCCCCCAATGTCCCAAATCTATTCAGAATGAGACTACAATTGTTGGAATGCTAGCTACTCATGATAAGAAGCTGAGATTCGATACAGTGCGAGCGACCATGCATCGAAGATGCCCCGCATAGCTCCAGGGTATCTAGCCTACTATTGCTATTTAGAAAGCAGATGGAAGGTCCGAAGGACTCGCGATGCCTTGAGAAGCGCTATAACTTACTCAGTGATTGAGGACAGCGCATTCTGAGGACTGGAGTGGAAATCTGACGCCGCAGCCATCAATGACGAGGCATTTCTTCTTCCCACATCGATCTAGTGCCACAACCCTTGCTCTTCCACAATCCACACTTGTCCTCAGCGAAATTGACGCCCACGACATACAAGAGGAGCCAGCTGATGCTCATTACGGCAGCGCACATCTCCTATGCCCCATTCAATCTACCTCGCCCTCTACTGTCGACCATGGTAGCCTGCCCGCGAGCCTTTGGAAGGAGTAAAAAAAAAATTTGACTTCACTCAGGAATACGTGCAGCGTGGTTAGGAACCTGTAGAATCAGAACTACTGTCGCTATAAGAGAAGGCTCCTAGGCCTTTATGCCTGACTGAATCGTGTGGCAGGGCTTTAAAGCATGTACGGTTTTGTTCATCAGCTCCGTACGCACACCATACACTGGCGCCAGTACGTAATTCTTCTTTCTCGAAAGCGATTACATGAAGGAACGCAAGCATTATAGGCCCTGCTCTGGCCTTCACGATTTCAATATTATTGTGTTTGATGACTCGAGGAACAAATAGGCAGATTTTGCTGGCATAGCGGAGCTTCAACAATTTCCTTTTGACGGGTCGGTGAGTTCTAACGAAGACGGCACCGAGTATCCCTTGTACGACATCTCAATAAGTTTGGCAGCCTTTGTCCTACCCATGATCAGCAGCGATGTTTTGATATTACCTGACAATATCCGAGGCTATTCCAACTTCCACACTGTATCAACGATGCCTCCGACGCTTGCACTCCGAGCATTGGCCCCCACACTTTTAACGTCGGTGTTTGGCTTGAACGAAGGCCCTCTCGAACGAGAAGGCGTAAGAAACCCATGTTCAAAGCTACAATCAGAAAGCTTTATTCTTACCAATGCAAGCGGACTATATATGTCCGGCTACTGTTGCTCAATCAAACGCAGATCTAGATCTTCCATATGGTTCTGGGGGTGTTCTTGTTTGCTGGTATCTCAACGAGCTTCCGAAGCTTGACTTCTTATCCTGAAACGGTTGCATGCGCGTTATGTCCCACTTGCTTCACACCTTGCTATGTTTCCAAGATGTCGGCCTCTGTTGACGGTCGCTATTGAGAAAAGGAGTAACAGCTGCACTGCCTACTATGGAATGTCGAAGGGCTTTCGTACTTTTCTTATAATTTACTTACTCACTCTAGAAGAAGATGGTGGTCACGCTCAATGCCTCTTGGATGGCTTCCCAGAGTCACCATTGGTTCTGCACTATCGTACTCAAATCCCTTCTTGCGTGACTCGGGCCCTGTAAGTGTAGCGTTCATCTCGTTATCCTCATGAATTGTTCAGAGCTTCTGTTCATCCATAGCTTGGTTAAAGTACATTTCATCCCTCTGAAGCAACCCTCACTTCTCGCCTGGTTGCGCGCTTGTGACTTCCTCTGCTTCAGGTCCATACTATTTTTTTCGTCGTCCATTAGGACGCCTGTGCTAGGTCTTGCCCTCGTTGAACATCTGCTTGCCTCAAAGATCAATCTGTTTTAATCCAGTCTGCTGTTAGACCTAGCAAAATGCCCCAGAAAAGCGTACCCTGACCTCAATTGACTTTGTGGTCAGAAAAACCGAGACAATGGCATCGAACGCGCGTCAGCTAAGCATTGTCACTACTTATTTTCCAGAAAAACTCTGTACCCATTGAATTTTTACGAAGGCAGAGGCAGGTGCATCCCTGCCACTAATAACAAGTATTTTGTGCGCTTGGGGGGCGAGAAGCTGCGACCGTATTTCATCCACTGGGAACTTCGCGAGCTGCGACTTGTTGATTTTTGCATGTATTCTCAAGCGCTTTGAGCTCATTCGTCTCTCCCGTGATTCTTGATTGCGGCAATCATCCCAATACTAAAGTATGAAACAGTGTCTGTGCCAGGGCATCTTTTATTAGACCCCTTCCAAATGAGAACACTACGTTATATGAGCGCAATGTACGTTAAAACGGCTGGGTTTCCTTTCATCCTTAGCGGTTCCTACAAGGACGTTACTCCAAAAAAGACGAGTGAATAGCACTGTATATGCCAACATGCATCAAAATGCCCAGGCCTTATTCACACTTGGGTGCTAGGCTTCGCGCCTCGGTAAGAAGAGAGCCGTTACTCTCGAGCTCTACGCAGTACTTACAGATGGCAGGTGAGATGTTAATGCTTTATCTGGCCATTGAGTGGCTATGTCTCAAAGCTGTGGCTGGCTCCCATAGACGAAAAATCCAATGGCCTCCCCAGTCTGCCTTTTACTGCCTCATGATGCACTACGAGATTTCACTAGAGAATACGAGGAGCCTGATTGTGAAG
>QKZZ01000274.1:0-13735 GCA_003521265.1 Cetradonia linearis
CCCCTCCCTCCAGTCCCACAGCTAACTCGCTTCACTCATAGGTTCCAATCCCACATACCCTCCCACGCCATCCCCATTATAACCCTAACCCTCTACACCTCTCCCCAGAACTACTCCACCGTTACCAGACCAGCATATACGCCTCTCCTCCCCTGGCCAGCACAATACTTTGTCCCTCCACAACAACGAGCAAGGGCGCAGATCCATACCGAGCACTTAGGTATGGACTTCGACGCCGCAGAGGACAATCAGCCTCCGCCTCGGGCTGTTGGCGACGACCCATTCGCCCAAAAGCAAAAAGAAAAAACCAGCATCATAACCACCCTAAAAAGATCCGGCAGCACCTCCCGCTTCCGCATCGACAATATGATCGACACCCTCTGCGCCCCCCTCTCCAATCTCCTCTCCAAAAAACCCTACCTCCTAAGCCCCATCCATCCATCCAGCGCAGACTGCCTAGCACTAGGCTACCTATCCCTTCTCCTCATACCCCCCGTACCAGTTTCTTGGGTGCGGGAGTCGATGCGGGAGCGGTGGCCTAGTCTGTGCAAGTACGTAGAGGGGAGTGCACGGGAAATTTATGGTGGTGAAACGGTACTGGAGGAGGCGTTGGAGGGGAGGGGGAGGCACGCACTGCCGTGGCGGAAAAGGGAGGTGGTTGGGGCGAAGATGGCGGAACGGATGATTTGGGGCGTTGTGTTGGACTATGTGCCTTTTGGGAAAAATGCTGTTGTTAATATGTCTTTTGAGAAGGAGGTGAAGCCTGCTATATCGCCTTTGCTGGGGGTAATACCGACGATGGTGGCAGCGACTACGGCTGTTGCGGCTGTGGTTGGGTATGTATTCTGCGCGGCCCTTGATAAACAGCCTGAGGAGAAGAGGCTGTCTGATATGGGGGAAGCGGGGGCTTTGTTTGTAGGGATGGATTTTGGATCTCCTGAAAGAATACCGCAGGCGCGGAGAGAGAGGAGCGTTCCGGTGGGGTTGGCGGTGGATGCTATGAGTGTTGATGGGAAAGGGTAGCATAGTGGATACAGATGATTAGAGTGTAATATAAGAGCCGTCTAAGTGTTTAGAGAAAACTGTGAGGCTTATAAAATGAGATGCATGAAATGTACTCCTTAGGGCGTTCTATGAGCGGCGGGTGCATATATACATGAATCGTAAATGCAGTATTTGAGAACGAATATCAAACTTAATAATGGTTTCCACGCTTGCAATCAAGCCCATCTGCCCAGCAGAGCCATAAGTCCTAACGCCAACGTCAGTATAATTCCGATAAGAAGTCTTCATCCGATCGAAAAAAGGAGGGAACTCACCAGCGCCCGAGCACATAATCCCAAAAGCAGTCAACACAACCCGCAACGGCGCCTTCCTCATATAATTACTAAACATAAATTCATGCGCCATCAACTCCACCAGACCCGTATAGATCAAAATCCCCGCACTAATAGCATCAAAAACTCCATTAACAATCAAACTCTTCTCCGTCCCCGGCGCATACGACATTCTCACTCCCAACCCCGCCGCAATAGATATCGGTGTCGACAATCCATATCCCAACGCAAGATAGTACGGCGTCCTCTGTTTTGACTTCGGCCAAGGCGTAGCAGCGAGTCGGGAGCCGAGACCGAGACCCTCGAATGTTTGATGGAAGACTAGGACGACGTAGAGGATGTTGAATTCGGAGCCGGCGACGGCGAGGGTGAGGCCAACGAAGATGGAGTGGAAGATGATGCCGAATTCGAGGATGAAGATGGCGGTCATTTGGGCGGCGTAGTCTTCTGTTTCGTTGTGAGAGCGGACGCGAGTAGGAATTACGTTTGGAGTGACGGTAGTGTCAGGGGGAACTTCAGCGTCGTGGTCGATATGGTCTTTTGTGTGGCTTAGGTGGTCTTCACCGGGGGTGTGGCGTTGGGGATTGGAAGAGTTTCTTCGGCTGGGGTGTTTTTGGAGGACGTGCTCGTGTGTTGTTGTGTGGTCATTTTCTTCGTCGGAAGGGGGGTTGTGTCCGAAGGTGGCGAACCGCATGGCTAATAGTTCGATGAAGAAGAGGATGAAGATGGTCATTAGGGCTATGCCTTCTGCCCAGTCGTACAAGGTGATGGGACCGGTAAGGCAGGGGTTGGTGAGAGCATCACAGGCTGGGGCGAGGAGCTGGATCTTGTTAGATTATCTTCGATGTACAGACAGCCCCTATGAACGTACGTGAATGAAGGCCGTTGCAATGATGATGCCGGAGCCAAAGTATTTGGCGATGAAGAAGGCCCATTCCGGTACCCCCACTCCTCTGTGGCGGCCAGCGTAGACAGGGAAACAAGCACCTATCATTGCTCATTAGTATAGAACAGTCACAAAGGACAGGTTCGTGAGATTCACCAAATACTGACCCTATCAATATCACAAATATGGCTGAGATGCGTAGACCTATCCTTCCATCGTAGTCATTATTTGGAGTGCAGGCGGGCTTCGCAGTTGCTGCTGCCGCCGCCGTTGCAGCAGCGGTTCCTGCGGCCTGTCGAGCGACGACGGCTGCGAACACCTGAATACCAGACATCTTCTTGAAATATGTAATGGATAAGGCTTCTTGGAGAATTCGGGGGTAGGGAGGAGGGCATAAATACGCGAATATCGACGTTGAAAACGGGCGTACGCCGTGGTCCTGTCGTGTGGGTTCGGTAGGTTCAAAAGAGAGTTCCTCCGATAGGTTCTGGAACGGGTCAGAGTTCCAGCGCCCAGGATGTGGGATTGCGTCTTCCTTTTGGATGCTTCTTCGCTCGCTTGTGCCGTGGGGGTCGGAGGGTAAGCGTGGGATAAGGAAGCGACTGTGGTGTGTGGTGATGAGTAGTATTGTATGTACAAAGAGAGTGCAATGAAATCGCCAGTCCAAGGGTACACAAGTCTCACCCACCGCCTATAGAAAGGGTAGAAATGACGAAAAGGGCAAATTCGCGTGAGAAGTAAAAGTGAAAGTGCAAGTGAATGGCTGAATTGGCTTTCTCGTGGAAAGCAATGTCTCCAAGTCCAAAGGTACACACTAGTCTACTTTGAGCAAAGTCGGTCTCACTAAGGCCCGCTCCCGCCAATTGCTGTTGCGGAGATAAGGAACTGGCAGTTGCATCCTGAGATGATCAACCCTCTCCCAATTGCTCTTTATCGGATTGAGTAACGTGGAAATTCCTGTTAACAGCAACAGGATAGGCAGCCGTCAAATCCACCAGAGTTTGGAAGCAGATGAATTTGGTGCCGAGAGCCATAAGCTGACTGCATACAGCCTTGCAGAAATAGGGGTCGGTGGGGACGAATGAAATAGCTAATAACTCTGCAGTGCATAGAGACTGATATCGAGATCATTTTGAGAGGATGCCAGAGCGCTTCTTACTGGAAATGGAATATAATCAGCAACAGATAACGCGATTGAGCACACTGTTGGCTGAAAATCGTTGTGTACCAGCGTCGTGTGAGCCATATCCCAACGACCTGACTACAATTTGAGCAAGCAGGTATTGGCAGTACCAACAATGACATAATGAAATATTGAAATTGAGGCTCTTTTGGTGTCTCGACCTCTTAGATTCAAGCCTTTGCCTTAATTTGGCAAAGGACTCCCACCTTCGTTCTAGAAGTCAACGCCCAAAATTGCGATATCTTTTGATCGACCTACAAAAATCTTTAAAAGCCACGTAAGGAGGGACATTACCACCACACCATCACCGTGTTCGACAGTCGCTGAGACCCCATATAAGAGTCGTGATTGATGTTGAAGTTTGACTCGACTCCCTAATAGCAAAGATGCGCTTCTGATGTCTCGAGGAACCGAGGCGAAGATGGACGTGGACCAATCATTCACAAGGCATGTCCGTGTCGCTGAAGCTGTTAGAGACGTGTCCCTTCACCCTTTGTCTCTCCCGATTTCTTTGTCCCTGACACAATGACATTCTGGGTCTTGGAGTCGAGAATACAAAGACGCATCGTTGAAGATATTTAATTTCCAATTCATTCTCTTGGACTTTAACATGCACAATGGAAGCAGCACAAAGAGATTGCCATGTGAGAGGGTCGTGTGGCGAGCGTGCCCAAACACAAATAGTCGTGCGAATGCCCTGAGCGAAATACCAACATACGTCCACCTCTCTACCAAGCACAACATCTCAAGCTACCCAGAGCCTTCGCACACGTGAACACACCATCGCCGTCCTCGACAATTCGAAATTAAGTAAGCGCAAATATAAAGATGCAGGCAGTCGCTCACCAAGAGCTGGTCGCGATGACATACGATCTTTCGGAGCTCGAATTCAACTTTAATTTTGAGATCCCCAACGAAATCTATGAATCTATCATGAATGGACAGCCTCTGCCGGATTTCAATCCCGACCCTAAGATTTCGGAGCCTGACTACTCGGTAACTCCTCCTGAAGGCTGTTCCGCTGACATTCGGCAGAATGATACCATTGCTCCGCTCGAAATCTTCACTGCTCCCAAATCAACAACCGATGAGTATGCTTCCTTTTGTTCGACTGGTGACTATGAGTTGCCAATACCCAAAGTGCGCAAGCTTTCTACTTCAAGGTGGGTTAAGTGTTCTCCGCCGCCTCAGCGCGAGCCATCAATTTGGGTTCCTATTGGTGAGCCGTCTAACTTTGCTCCTAGCTTTGCGGTCCCTGCGCTGCCAAAACCCCCTTATCCTGATCCACAGGTTTTCCGGTCGCCGTACCACTTGCCAGCCCCACGTAGTGTCATACCTCAGCACAATTTCTCGTCGATAACTCCTCCAGGGTTGCAAGCTACATCACTTCCCGTTCCGGGATATACGTACGGTGGACCGGTTCCAAAGCTTATGGCGCCTCCACCAGGTCGATACCGACACGTTGCTCCCGTGACGAACATGACTGCTCCAAACCAGCAGCAAGGCCAGAAGCGAAAGCGAGCTGCGGCGTCTTCTGAAAATGATGCCATGGATGACAACAGCGACTTTGAGCTCTTTTCCGGACGTCGTCCCCCAAAGAAGCTCGGACGTCCCTATCAATACAAGCAAACACAAGAGCGACGCGAAAAGAATAAAAAGCGAACCGAGGAGTATCATAGGCGCAAAAATGATCCGGTATACAGGGCCAAGTGTGCGAAATGGACACAGGAGTCGTACGAGCGGCGCAAGCAGCGACAAGACAAAGGTGCTGGAAAGACACATCAGGTTGCCAAAAGCAATGCAGACAGCCTGGAGGATACTTCTACTGTTGAGGGTCCGGAGTACGTACTTGGGGCTTCTAGCGAACAACAATCTGCTGGGGACGGTCTGCGGAGATCCAGCCGCCAGAGCAAGCCAAGGTTTCCTTCACTGAGTTTCTGATGTCAGTCAATTTCTCCTATCTTGATTTCAACCCCTTTGTTGGTCTTGTTACTTGATTTTGGTAGAAGAACGAGGTTTGGGATGTAAGATAGCCTAACAATATGAATCACTGTCATTACCAACAAAGATTCCCATTGCTCGCATTCTTTTGACTATAGGTATAAAAAGCGTAGGGCCCCAAGTGTGTTGAGAAGGCTTTCAGATGTATACCTTGCTTCCACTGAATCGATTCCTGTGCGTGAATGCTGAGTCTGTCGGGTTTATATGCCGTGAATTGGCCTATATTTCCATCCAGTACATCGTAATCTGAAGAGAGTTGGGTAACCCCAGCCCCCTTGGCCCGTCAGAACTGTCATGCCTCCGAAGTCTGGTATCTGAAATTGCCTGTTTTCTTGGCGCCAAATCGCAGAGCTATTGCTTCTTCAAAAGGCATGCTCAGGAGATCGTGATTCCAGGCTTCGACTCTTTCTTGGACCCGTTTCCTTTGACTTAGCCCTCGGCTACAGGCTGCGCTTTATTACTCTCTTGTCATCCTGCTTGTGATACCGCATCATTGCTGAGGCTAGTAGCGTAACAGACTGTAGAGCTTCGAGCAGTCTCTGATAATGGATTACGGCTTGCTCCACCGCTACCCCGACGCAGTACCTGGGCCTGCAGCCATTCCATGTCTTCTGACCCTGGTCAAGGCCCATTGCGGTTCTTGTCCAACGCCCCGAGATCCGTATCAATACCGAAAGCATGGCTCTCTAAGACTTGACACTAATCTGCCCCATCAACCTATCAAACTCCGCCTTCCCTGTACTAAGCAGATACCGTATCTTCCTCAAATCCTCCACCTCCTTCTGCTGCTCAAACTCCCCTCTCGCATATTCCCTCATGTCTTCTCGCGTGGGCGAGGGTATCTTGTAGCAAGCACGGATGATGGTACGGTAGAGGCCGAGGACCCGCTGACGTAGGAGAAAATGATCGAGAGAAAGGGGTGGTTTGTTTGGTAGGCGGGCACGACGGATTGTTGTGCTTGTAGTGTAGGTGCGCGGGAGGGTTTGGAGGACGAGCATAGGTCGTTCAGTGAGTGCCACGCTCAATGGAGGACTTGGGGGAGAGCTACTGCACTAGAGGCAATTGTGCTGGACATGGAACCTGGAGGGGTATAAGGAGGAAGAAAAAGCTGATGACAATGCGGCGCACCTACTCTCCGCCGTCAACTAGCGTAGTTCCAGGTAGGGTCCGGCTTCGTCTCAAACTCTTAGACACTTACAAAACTACAATAATCTATTATCTGTCTGAACACCTAATCCAAAATAATAATCTAGACTCTATGAAGAAGTGAGGGTCTGGAAGTGATTGTCTATGGGCTGCTGGCATCTTCGCTTCGGACGAAAGAAGATATTCCGCTAGTGCCTGGTCTTCCTCCTGGATGTTGAAATACTTGGTGGACATCCCCCCAAAGCGACACTATGATCCATTATCTCCATCTGCGGTCAATTCTTACGTTGAGATCTAGGATTCTGACATTCTGGGCATTGACTACCCTCAGCTTCATATCCGGATCGGCAAGAGATATCTGGGACTCTTAATCAGCTAATGAATTTCAGAAATGGAAGAAAATAAATACATACATGAAATACCCTGAGGACTGCTGGGATCAGCTTCGTGATCTCCATTATGCTGATATTTTTTCCAATGCACGAAAAATTGCCTGCGGCAAATTGAAATAGTGTTCGATTCATCTCTTTTATCTTCTCGCTATCGCCTAACCATCTTTCAGGCCTATAGGTTTCAACGTCCTCTCCGAAGACCTCCTTGTTGCGATGCAAGACCCAACTGCTACAGCTGACAATGGTACCGCCGGGTATAGACTCGCCGCAGATTATTGCGCCTTGAGGGTCTACAACCCGTTCGTTGTTAAACCCCGAGGCTGGATGTATGCGGAATGTCTCTTGTAGGCATGCGTGCAGATATGGTAAGGTCTGAGCTTTGGTGTAGCTGACTGAATCCGCTAACGCTTGGGCACCAGATGCTGGAAAGTGCTCATCGACTTCCCGCTGCAGCCTCGAATAGCATTCAGGATTCTTGAGAAGGTAATAAAAGAATGCGCTCATGGTGATGGCGCTTATACGAGATTTAGCACAGCAAGTATAATGCAAAACGTCGGAAACCTTACGTGGTATCTGAACCGGCGAATATCATGGAGAGACTCATCCCTAGAATCTCATGGTCTGTGATAATGTTTGGGTGCTCCTGCTTTGCTTTTATGAATCTGTCGAGGAGAGCTTCCCTTGCAGCTGGATGTCCCATATGAGTCTCGACACTCTTCTCCCTTTCCTGTTTGCGCCGAATGCGCTTGAGAGCGAAAGGAACCCCGGGGAATGTTGACCCCAAGAAGAAACCCTTAGCGTTAAGCCACATCAGGATTGGATTGTGCTTGAATATCTTGTCCAGTATAGGCATCTGCCCCACCTGGAAGCTGACTTAGCTAATTTTCTCCCTAACGTGCGATTCTGCCTGGTTACTTACCAAATACCCTTGACCTAGGAAGTCTTGAAGGTACCCGATCATCCCGTTTACGTCACGTCCAGACTCAATAAAACCGCCGTCTCTCACACCATAAGTCAATTCTTCAATGATGTCGAATGCCAAGTATTGGAGCCATTCAGCGAAATCAACCACGCCCTCCGCGCCTGGTCTACCTGCGAACTTCTGGTTAATCGTCTCTAGAAACAGCCCAATGGTCGAATGCACGAATGGCTCGTAGCGTAAAACCGAGGATATCGTAAACGCAGAGCCCACCGCCTTTCGAACATTGTCGTGGTACACCTTGTCAGGACTTGAAAAAAGAGTATAACTTCTTTCACCTCTTGTTGCCGCAGAATTTACGGTGTAAAACTCCGACTGTCAGAGCCATTGTTACTTGCCTGTTATCCAAACGGTGCCTCAAAACTTGGTTTCCTACCTTTCTGAAATTTCTCCCCTGGGCGCCATATATATCCAGAACTGCCTGGGGCTGGCTGAAGGTCAATATGTTTGGGCCCATCCTGACAACATCACCGTACTTTTCGTGGATCTTTAGCATGGGTGGCTGGTGGCTGTGCCAATAAATGTAGTTAAGTCTCCATGCATTTGTGAACGATGCGAGTATGGGACCGTTGAACTTGCGAAGAGCACTGAGGTAACGGGTTGCGAGCAGCCGAATGATCACCAGAGCAAGCACGAAGCCGGTACCAAGCCAGTACCCGTCACGAACCATGTTGAATGTCTTGATTCGGAAGCGGTTCGCCGGAGGGTTTGGCGCAATTATTGTCTTTTTACAAATGAGGCCTGCAAGAAGGCTTTCGGTATGTTTCAGTTTGTATGGGAGAGAAAGATGAGTGGTGTTCCTCTAAGACGCGTCTCCGATGCACTATTGGCACACCCTATCGTTGGACTTGATGGTTGATGAGGTATGGTTTATTCATTACATGCGAACATCGTACTCGGGCCCTCTGGGGGCAAGCGACTTTCTCCGATGATTTTCCGACTATTAGTGTCTGTGAGTGATTGTCCGGTGACATCGATAAGAACATGCTCCTGGCAACCGGAAATCACAGGATACCATCTTGTCTACAAACCAGCAAGTTACGTTGACTTGTATGTAGTGTTTTGAGGGAGATGTTGATTGGTCTCTGCACACCCCTTTAAGCCAGACCGGGTTAAATTTAGAACTATAGCACTACCCGCACGTCCCATCGTTGGGTAGTTCCGTTAGGAATTGCTCATTGAATAAAGATGGCGAACGCCATCAACACTCCCTCACTTCTAGTGTTCGGCTCCCAGAGCAAAGCACCCAACGATGAATACCTTTCTCGTCTTCAATTGTACCTCTCTACACACAAAGACCTCACTCTGTTCAAGCAAGAAGTTGTAGACCTGCCAAAGGTGTAGGCCATTTATTCGTCTCACAATAAGAACATCCAAGCTCTAGATCATGGACCAGAATGCCTTGAAGCGTTGTCAGAATGGGCCAAAGACGAAAAACTCATAAGTTCACCGAACCGATATTTGGCGTACTGGCACTTCCCCTTTCGACGATCATTGAGGTTGTGCAGTATTTCAATTCCTGCAGCAATCGCAGCTATCGCACCGCGATGTACCTACACATGTGGGGAAGGAGCCGGAACCCAGGGCTATTGTGCGGGGCTCCTGGCAGGCTGTGCTGTTGCGGTCTCAGAGAATGAAACTGAATTTGTGCAAATTGCTTGCAAGACTCTTCGCCTGGCAGTGAGCCTACGGTGACCTTGGAGGAATCCAGGTATCGAGCGGCCCGCTCGCAGCAGTCTCAGTACGCCTAGCGGAGGAAACACAAAAAGACGAAATCGCTAAAGTCCTCCCGGATGTGAGTCAGTTTTTGCTATTAATAAGGTTTGGTTGACTGATGTAGACTTAGCTACAAATTGCAACAATCACTGAACGTACACGCATTACGTACGTCGGACCAACATGTGAGGTCGACGGATTGCGTGCACATGCCAGTGAGAATGAAATTGCCATGCAAGCTTTGCACCTAGGAAGAAGGATTGACAGCCCTGACAATGCCGAAATTGTACAGGCCCTAATTGCTTGTTGCGAGGCGAACGAAGCATTGCAGCTTCCGCATGCATCTTGCTTTGAAGTCGGAATTATATTGAATCGATATGCTACATTCGTTAGATAAGACATTTTGAATGAGGGCATCACGGGTGCAATACTCGAGAAGTAGTGCCATTGGTACGATATCATGGTCGCAGCGGCTGAAGATTTTCGACAGACTCAACGAGCCTCACACCAAATCACTCAGTTCGGGACCTCAGACGCTCTTCCTCTTTCAACCTTTGTTTCGGCTGGTTTGAAGATCATTAAATTCGACGCCCTTTCCTTGAACAATGACCCACCGGCCAACGAAGTCGACGTCGTAGAGGGAAACAAAGCACCCCCGGACGACATAGCCGTGGTCGGCATAGCATGCCGCTTTCCCGAAGCAAATACAGCAGAAGAATTCTGGGAACTGCTGGCTTCAGGACGTTCTATGGCACAAGAGGTGCCTAACGAGAGAATAGATATCCCTGGTAGTTTCCGTGCGACTCAAGACTCAAAGTGGGTAGGCGGAACTAAATTCTTTGGAAACTTCGTTTTAGACGTGGACGCCTTTGACAACGCGTTCTTTCACTACTAGTGCGAAGGAGGCTGCAGCTATAGATCCGCAGCAACGCCTATCGCTGGAGACCGTCTATCAGGCCGTGGAATCAGGCGGGTATCTTAGCTCATACTCCCGTGCTGACAGATACAAGGTCGGTGTCTTCATTGGAGCGAGCTTCAAAGATTACGTGGAGCACGCGGCATCTCATCCACCAAGTGCATACACCTCTACTGGCAACAACGTTCCTGGCTGGGAACATTTCTCATTTTCTCAACTGGTCTGGTCCTGCTGAGTAGTTGATACAGCATGTTCTGCTTCCGCAGTCGCAATAAAGAATGCATGCCGAGCGATACGGGGCCGCGAATGCTCAATGGCACTTGCTGGAGGTGTTAGCATTATGAGTACTCCCACAAAATTTATGGAGCTAACCAAGGCTGGATTTCTGAGTCCCACCGGGCAATGTAAATCATTCGAGAGCGCCGGGGATGGCTATTGCCGAGAAAGATGGCGACCTGATACTTGGGGTCATCCCATGAATAGCTTCGAACCAAGGGAGTCAATCTTCGACAATTACCATACCCTATTCTCCTGCCTAGATTGCTTTATACCGGAATATCTTGAGCCAGGCGGGAATTGGGCCCGAACGAGTCAGCTATGTTGAAGCTCACGGCACAGGAACCCAAGCCGGAGATCCCCTTGAGATTGAGAGCATTCGCAATGTCTATGGGAGCAGCGATAGGAATTCACTTCATATAGGCTCTGTCAAGGGTAACATTGGCCATACCGAGACCGCTGCTAGGGTTGCTGGTGTTATAAAGGCGCTCCTGATGATTAACAAGGGAAGTATATCCCTATGTGTGAATCATCACAAACTGAATCCTAAGATTCCTGCTTTGGAAGCAGATCGCATGGCAATAAATATTAAACCGCTGCCTTGGAAATCATCTTTCGGCACAATATGCGTTAACAGCTATGGTGCCGCTTGCAGCAAATCCGCCCTGGCGATTTCTGGCATTTTATCCTGGAAGATGCTCTTAAGCTCGTCGTTGCGAGGGCTGAGTTGATGCTGTCTAAATGAGGACCAGAGCCAGGCATCATGTTAGTTGTGCACGACACAGCTGACACTGTTTGTGAAGCTCTTGCTAGCTTGTCTAGCGAATCTGTAGGTCTCGAAATAGCTTGCTACAATGCCCGGAGTAGCCAGGTAGTTGTTGGCACTGAGCAGGACATACAAAAGTTGCAGGATTCGTTGCAGAGTGAACCACGTTTCAAGAGTATCAAGTTACAGCGTGTCGACGTCACTTATGGATTCCATCACGCTTCACAGACCCTCTTCTGCGTGAACTCGGAGAGGTTGCCTAGTCTCTAACCTTTCATCTACCAAAGATCCTTCTGGAGAGCTGCACTGCCGAAGGGTTGGATTTGATCAGCCCTGAGCGAATCTCTCAGCACTTACGAAATCCTGTCTATTTTCATCAGGAAATTGAGAGACATGAGGATAGGCTTGGGTCGTGCTTGTGGCTTGAAGCTGGCGTCGATACTCCAATTATTCCTATTATCATGAAAGCCGTCGAAAATACTGAGACATGTGCTTTTCGCCTAGTGAAATCGGCAAAGGATAACGAGGACGCGATGTGTCCCATTTCAGAGACCATCACAAATACTTGGCGTCAAGGCCTTTCGATCAAGCACCCTAGTTTTGTCTCCCCCCAGGGGAACGGCTTACGATCCATGTAGCTTCCTCCCTATCAGTTCGAGCGGACACGGCATTGGCTTCCCTACGTGGATCGGGCAATGGAACTGATTAACAGCCGACCTACGCGCGCAGCACAAGAGCCTAAAGAAGCGGACAAGCCGCCGAAGTTGGTCACTGCTACGAATGACAAGGGACACTTCAGCATCAACACCGAATCCCCACGATTTGCCAGCGTTGTTTCCAGCCACTCGGTGATGGACTTTCCTCTTTGTCCTGCATCCATGTACCTGGAGTGTGTAGCCATTACTGCTCAACAGATTATGGAAGACAAAGTTACTATTGAATCTCCGTGCTTTGAGGCATTGACTATTAAGAAGCCACTAGGTCTAGATTAATCTCGCGCCGTATTCCTGATTTTGAACCGAAATAGTGTATCAGCAGACTGGTCTTTCCAAGTATGCAGCAATTCAAGAAACAGTCCTACCAAAGAAGTGACTCTACATGGGAATGGCCGATTTATATTTTTTAAGTCGCAGGAAGTGTCGGGGTAGTGGTATAAAGACATGTGCCAGAGATATGTCGACCAGAAATTGAGGACCTTCTCTATGCATCGCGTCACTGAGACACTTAAGCAAGGCCGGGTGTATAAGCTCTTCTCCCGCCTCGTGGATTACAAGGAAATGCTCACAGGTATCTCTACTATCAATTTGTCGAATCTCAAGTCAGACATCGAATTCGAAGCTCTAGCAGAGATTATAGTCTCGAGACAGACGGACACGGTTGATTCCACGGCCACCAAAATCTGCAATACGGTAGCGTTAGACAATTTCCTCCAAGTCGCGGGCTTGCTGGTCAATTGCAGTGACTTGCACGGCGATAGAGAGGAATGCTTCATCACTACAGCTATCGATAATATATCCATATCTTCCGATTGTGACTTCGAGAGACGCCAATCATGGATAGTGTACACTACGGTCGCTCCACTGGACGGTCGCAAGGCTATTGCTGATATCTACAATCTCGTTGATGATGAGAGATTGGTCGCCACGACGCTAGGTGCGCATTTCACGAAATCTCCGATAGAGCGGATTCGCAGGGTTGTGAAGACCGCCAACAATTCCATTTCGGAGACGCTGTCTTTCGAGGACGATATCACTATTGAAAGGCTTCCAAACGAAGCTCAGAACGACGTCAGTAAGCAAGAGGAAGATACCGAGGATCTCATCAAGCCTCAAGAGCAGGATCGTATCTCGGAAGCGGAGGCAGAAGGTAAATCGCAGACATTTTCTATGGGTGCCCATTTGCAAGAGCCAATAATCGGTCTCGCCGCTGAGAATGCTGGCATTGAAAAGTCTGCGGTCGACATTGAAGAACTAGGGCTCGATTCCCTTTCGCTAATGGACTTGGCATTTGCGAGTTGCAAAACTCTTGCTGAATATTTATTACTTACAGACAATTTAACTCAATGTTTTGATGTAGCTTACCTTTATTACCATTTTGTTTAATTTAAAATAATTTATTCTTCCTCCTAGGTTACCTT
>QKZZ01000275.1:0-10812 GCA_003521265.1 Cetradonia linearis
GACAAGATCTACACAGGGTTTTCTAGACGGGCGAGACGGGCTGCTCAACGAAAGCTAAATAAAGCATTATACTATGTGGCCAGAAGCACGCTCTTCAATAGTACGCTTGTGACAAGCACATGGAGGATGACTACTCATCGTGCTCGCGAGGACCGCTTTCGAGGGCCATATGCGACTCAGCGGGCTCCAGTCCAAGCGTCAGCTCTTGTGCAGGTCCTGAACCTCGTACCTCGCTGTCCACCTTCGAACGGATAATATCGACACATACCCCCATTGTTGAATCGCTACTCCTGCAGCTGCCGACCTCCTCGATCCTTGATCTCTATCATACCTCAAATTACCTCCGGTCCTTCCTCCAATGCTATCCTATAGCATGGAACAATCTATCCTTTCGATCTCTGAGTCCGGGAAGGCTTGCGTCTAGACACACCTCACCTGCGAGCGATGATTCTGGTGATGCTACTACACAACAGTCCAAGCTCTATGCTCTCGACCAGCTGCTCACGACAATAGTAATACCCTTTGGCACCCGGCTTAGATCCTTAGAGCTCGATCACACCGCAGTATCTGGTACTGCCTTGACGGTACATGTCTTACACAGTCGGAGAGAGACCATTCAGCATCTTTCCGTCCGGGGTTGCAAACAGGTGTCCTTGAAGTACAATATCGTGCCCTTCTTAGCCCTGTACAAGAGCCAATATGATATTCCTAGCGGCACAGGCAATAGCACGGTTTTAGCATTGAAAAGTCTTTACACTTTCCGATGTAGACATCATAGGCGACGTCCGTACACTCCGGCTTCGCTAAATCGGAAAGACTCCGATTCGGCTCCCACGCATCAACTTATTGAGCTGTGCCACAAGATGGATATCTGGACAGACACAGGCTGGTGTCCTACGCCTGGTGGACGCTGCTTACGAAGGAAGGACTACTCCGTAGGAAGAGGCATGCCGGACGCTAGAGCAGAGGTATGGGTGGTTTATGATCGCTTATGGCGGTCAGGGAACCGAATAGGGCCATCTGGGCTCTCTACGGACAACGGCAAGACTCGGCAATTGAGCTCTAGAGGACGTCTTTGGGAAGAGGCGGAGGTAGGTTACAACGGGGAGCCTCTCGGGTGCGAGTCAAGACCGGGGCAAGGGGAGGGCAAGTTGCTACCAGCACATCTGCGTCAAAGCCACAAGAAGTTTGTCGAGGATATCAAATGTTCCGACTGTGAGGCTACCATCGACGAGAGGTGTGAACATTGCAGTACAAGAATGCACTGCACGGGATGCAGGAAGACTCTCTGTGAGAATTGCGCATTTTCTCGGCCATTACCTCGAGTCAATAACCAAAATGAGGCATCAATCCAGGAGTTTTGGTGGGCCCCTGGACAGAAAAGAAATCCAAATGCCATGCTACAGGAAGTCTTCCCCAATAGTACCCCCGACAACAATGGGAATGTTCCTAACAGTACCGTCACCCCTGCTGTCAAACTGCAGTGGTGTTGCTTGAGGCCAATGTTCTCTAATGGTGGCAGCATAAGCTTTGTTGGACCTGGAATGACAGGATCAATCACGAACCATCTTCGTACAGCTCCTTTGCCGAGAAACGAAGGCTATGAAGATCCCGAATTTGCTCGGCTCTTGCGAGGCATTGAGACTACATTACCTCATGACAGGCCAAAGGCCTTTGCACCTAGTTGCTCATCAAGAGAATATTCTGACATAGCCCTGTGGTTTTTATTCTACGGACCCGGCAGCAATGATCAGAATGCATGCCCTCGAAACCTTTGCCAACAATGCTGGAACACACCTGGCTGGAAATCCGCATGTCAAGTATGTCAGGAGCCATTCTGCTATGCGCATGATCTACGAGGCCTTTCAATGAGGATATGTGGCTATAAAGACCTCTCTTCAGAGAAAGCACTTTTAGAACAAAGTTCGGACGTCGAACATGTCTCAGAAACATGGCGGAAGATCACGACCCGGGTTGATGCTCTTATCAGATTCCCACTGTTTCACAGTAACTCGGCTTCGCTGATTAGTCCGAGCTGGGAGTTCAAATCCCATAAGAAAGATCCAAATACTCGAAAGCGATGTGAGAAGGCAAGCGAGGAGTGGCAAAGTGCTGGGCAAATGCTTGAAGATGGTGAATCACAGTCAAGCACTCTGCAAAATGACATCGAAGCTCCCGAAAACGACGGACCGAAAACTGACTGGCGAGGCTGTGGAGCCATCATGTGTCCTAAGTATCGCGCCGTCGGCGACCACCGCCCAAAATGTACAGCTACCGCACAAGTATGCACACTGTGTGAGATTTGGGTCTGTCCGGAATGTTTAATGATGAACCCGCCGTGTGACTGTTCCTACTGTAAAGAGAACTACAGATGTCCCAACTGCTTCTACATGTTAGCAGATCTTTGTAAGAAGGCTGAAGAAGAAGAGGAGAAGCTAAAGAAGAAGCGCGCCGAAGAGTTGAAAAAGGCAATGGCGGCTCATAAGCTGAGAGTGTATGAAGAAGCGATCGAGAAGGCGGGAGAATTCATGGCGGCTGTGTTCGCGGAGGATGAAAATTATTCCACTGTTTCATGATGATACTGTAAGATATTGTAGCATTTTAGCGCGGTGTTTGCGTGCAGGCAAGTGGCTCAACGATAACGATGAGGTAGATTGTTGCATTTATATAGCGGGAGCAAACGACACCGTGTCATTTATACTAGGGTATCTCAAGCATAGTTCAAGGTAGCAAGAACAACAATAGATCATTAGAAGTCTACTCAGCAATACCAAAATTGCTGGTGGCACACTGTTTTCACAGAAGCCCACTCAGGCCCTAGTCTACTGCTCGTGCAGATTAATATTCAGCCATGCCTCTGATTTCAAGTCCAATGGTAACCATGGTGAGAGTCTCGTAAAAGGGACGTGGGCATGTCGCATGTGCATTTGAGAGGCTGGATGCGGCACTGGAGATGCCGGTAGTTGTCAATACGATGCCAACACAATGTTCAGCAGTAGATAAATGTCAGATGGTATGATCACGCCTGATGGCTTTGGATCGCGAGGTGTTTGATCCATTATATTGGATGTTTGATGGGCTTCTAGAATTTCTTTACAGCTTACTCAATGTCCCGGAGATGGACGTGCAACGTTAGAACCAGTGCGTGACTAAAACTTGCTTTAATAGAGGTGTGACTTTCACATATTTTGAAGTGGTAGCAGATATGTCGTGGCGAGCAAAGGTACTCGTTCGGGTGACCGTTCAATCGATGACTCTACAGTCATTCTTGCAAGACCATAGCCTTGACTATTACAGTGCGAATGGTTTTCAATGGGCTTTCAGATGCTTGCTGTTTTCGGCCTTTCGTTCGGATTTGCGAATAGCGCCGGATTTTAGCCGCCGTGTAATCTAGAGCTCGCATGCAAATGTAAACAAAGCTACAACCTCCCACATACATTTCCAACAACAGCATTGCTTGGCTCGCAGCATCTGTAACGGATGAATTAACTTGGTAGGAATCATTGAAAGAATCGCAGTTACCCGTTTCGTCCAAAACACCTTCTCCATCCCACTTCCTGAGCACCTAAACACGATCCAGACACGGCCGCTCCTCCCTTCTAGGAAACAGGCAGAACAATGGCTAGGTCAACTAGCTCACAGCACCGTGCCCAACTGGTTCGTGAGATGTCCAAAGATATGAACAATTTACGCGTCCCATCGAGATATTCACAGGGTTTCACCATGACCGACTTCAACCCTGAGAACGAAAGCACGATCTCGAGTCGCCTAGAAATTCGAACGCCTCCACATCGTCATCATCAACTCGAAGCCCCTCAAAATCTTCCACAGCTACGTGCAAGTGCAGAAAAGTACGGACGTAGCCTCAGTCCCCGCCCCGCTTCACCTAAGTCAGAATACTCATACGCCAAGACTGATGAATATGACATCAACACCTCAGCGATAGCTCGCGCGTTTCCCGACTTTAGCCAGGGTAGCGACGAACCTGCAGATGTCACTCATATTTCTGGCTGCATCAACGATCATCAAGGAACTCGAAAAGGCAGTGGCGATGCCATTGCACAGCTGAAGCGTACCCGAGGATACTCTGCCTATGAAGAAAAAGACACTGCAGACCTCTCGATACCTTCTATACAATCATCTGGCGGAACAAAATACCAAGTCATGTATACACCTCCACTTAGACAACGAAACACATCCAACAAGACCGACGGCTCCCCTCGTGCCTCGATGAGACGCGATGCCCAAGTACGTCAAGCCTCTGAATTGCAAAAGCAAATTAATGACCCGTCACCACCACCTGTCAAGACGAAGGACTCTGGCTCCGAAGGGAGCAGGAAAGCAAGCGGAGAGGCTCGCCGTACTCTAGCTTCCATGCATGCCCGTGTCAAGGATGAGAATGATAAATCTCTCATCAATGAAGGAAGGCCACCAACGATTGATGTGACAGCTCGAAACACTCGATTTGCCAACACCACAGGCCAGCAGGTCAACGCCACGGCCCAAGAAGCCACTAGTAGGGAAAGTCTCCCGACCAGATTCAGCTCTGCACAAACCTTACTGGGCTCCGCTGCTCCTAAGAATAAAAGAAATACGCAAGACGTGCCATCTTTTACACAAGGAACCCAACAGACTTTCAAGCAGCCGACCATACCAAACCTCACTGAGCTTGTCACCGGGGTCTTCGAAGATGGTACTCCAGTTTTCTCCCTCGACGGAATGCCACGTAGCTCTCGGTTTGCCGCAGCACTGCAACAGAATACTCATCACAACAGAGCTAAGCCCACTGTCGAGGAGGTAGACTTACCGATAGACGAGCATGCTATCTTCCTCAACATCAAGTTGCTACAAGACAAAGTTGCGATCTTGGAGAGGCACAACGCTGAAGCAGCAGTGGCCATCGACGAGCTGAAGGCTAAGAACCACGTGTTGGAAGGAGAAAAGGCTATGAGACAACGACAGTCGCGAAGTGACAGTGCTCTTGGGACTGACAGTGATGATGGTAACGACACTGTTATCAGCAACCGTAAGATTTTGATTGAGAAGAATCGTGAGTCTTGCACACCAAGCTCTGGAACATATGACTAAACCTTCTCAGGCTTGCAATCATCCGTTTATGCCCTCGAAGCTCGGTTGGATGCCTCAAATCGCAAGGGTGCGACTGCCGAGACCATTCTCAAGAACATTACGCAAGAACGTGATTCCGCAGTCTCTCAATTAGGTGTCGCGTACTTTACCATTGAGCAGCTGAAGGGCGAGAATGAAGGCGTTAGAGAAGAGAATGAGGACCTCAAAGCCCGAATCAGTCAGTTGACCACAAATTACGAGAGCGAGACTCCGAAGAACAACGACCTTGAAGACCGGATCGGCAAACAGACCACAAACCATCAGGATGAGGCTCAGAAGCTGAACGATCTCAAAGCTCGAATCGGCCAGGTAACCACAAATTATCAGAGCGAGACTCAAAAGAACAACGACCTCAGAGCTCGAATCAGCAAATTGACCACAAACTTTGAGAGCGAAACTCAGAAGAACAACGAACTCAGGGCTCAACTCAGCCAAATAGCCGTGAACTATGAGAATGAAACCCAGAGGTGGACAGCTAAAGAGGAGGCTATGCAGCGAAACCTAGAAGTTAAAAACATGGTGGCAAAATTTAGCCAGCGACCATCAGGCCGGGGAAACCAAAGCGTGCCCGCAGCCCCTTTCCAAGCCCCTGTGGAGGATCAAGAACTTAATGTAGGCCAAGCAAAAGCTTCCACTGACAAAGATGTGGACACACTGTTTGATTTCAGCGGAACACCACATGCTGCCAATGCCATGTCGAAGAATGTCCAGCAGACCACTCAGATGGAGACGAGTCAGGCCAGCCATAACGCGGCGAATGAGGTCTCTAAGAGTAAACGCAAAGCCTCTGCAGAGCAATCACTCCGAGCAAATTCGACTCAGACAAACGGGACTTCCATGGACCTTACGTATCTGAGCTATATAGATGTAAATCTCCCGACTTCCTTACCTTACAATTGCTGACTTAGGCCACAACAGACCAACGACGTATCCGATTTAAGGAAGGCCATAGAGCAGGAGCGCATTGAGCGAAAACAACGCCAGCAATTAAAATGTCAACCATCAAAGGGTGACAGCACCTTCACCCAGACAGGGCCCGTAGAGGTACAACCTCAACATTCTCAGACAACACTTCCACGCAAGTCGTCTACAGAGGATATGAGAGCCAGATCTTTACCCAAGGAACCAACCGAGCAATCACTCCATCCTACAGAGCCAACAGAACATAGCCGGCGTCATTCAGAAACATCGCTGTTAAGTATTCGCAGACGCCGCCGTTGCATGGATACCGAAAACATGACTTCGGCTTTCATCATGCCCGATATTACCATGGCCAACCCAATAGCCGACACTCAAGAAATCCCAACCGTATCCAAGGACGCACAAAAAGTCCTCAATGGACTCGCGAACCACAGCGGCCACAACTGCACAGTTTGCAAACGCATTGTAAAGGCAGGCGAAGACCATGATCATGCCGAGACGGTCAAGGAGACCATAAAGATCTCCAAGCCAGTACCGGTCTCTGAGCGCATTTTGGAAACCACTGACAATGAGGACGACCACACCATCCGTCCTTCGCAACCACCAGCCCTTGCTCTAGCGACAGTGGTGAAAGGTCTTGAAGATGAGCTAGATCATTTGAAGATCCAATTCAGCAAATATCGAGAATTATACAACGGCCATAACCCCGCACTCAGCAAACGCAGCCGCAAGTCGGTTCAGCAAAAGATAGAGAGGCTCCTCCAGGCCATGGACGCCAAGTCCGACCAGATCTATGCACTCTATGATGTGCTTGAGGGCCAGAAGAAGGATGGCCATGAATTTAGCGAAGACGAAGTTGAAATTACCCTACAATCTATTGGGGTTGACGTTGCTTCGCTACGACTTCGAGGCGGTGAAGTTGAGATGCAGCCAGAAGGCTATAAGCAGAAGCCGAGGACGGAACGTAATCCTTGGGACCTGGAGAGCGAGGGGGAGAGTGAAGAACTTCCATGGGAAGGCATTGATTCTACAGTTGAAACGATGAAGAGCGGCTTTTCCAAGGCTGGTCGACGGAGGACCTAATTCTGAACAACACTACGCGCGACTGTGATATTTACGACTCGATCTTCTCCTGCGGCGCACACGACTACATTCCTACCGGCCGTTTCGATCTACGCCAACCAAAATTCTATTATTAATCACCAACCTCCCTTTTGATATCCAGAATTCCTAGTGTGACTGACTTCGGTGTATGTCCGCTGGTTGAGATCTGTTTGTGCGAAGGAGACTCTCGGTGGGACCGGAACCAATATGGCATTGTTCTTACCGCTTTTTCAATGATGAGGAACCCGTATTGACCCTCCTTGGGGGAGAGTGTCTACGGAATGAGCTCATCCTATGGGTTCTTGCCTTATTGACGGCGGCTCTTGGGGCTGTTTCTTGCTGCTCTTACGGATTATTGAGGGATTTCTCCTATTCTTGTTTATAATTGCGGGTCCACTGCCCTTGAAAGGCGATACTTGAGGCTTATTTACAGTTACGGGCCCCCTGCCCCTGAAAGACGATAGGATTGGTTTACCAGTGAACGCATAGCGTGGCGTGGCGTTTTGTGTACTGTTTTGTTAGTGATAGAATTCAAAAGTCGTTTCTAATCATCCTTTTGCTCCATAGCATGCTTAGTGAATCGTGAAACTGGAACTTATGATGTAATGCTGCCCTAGGAGAACGCAAACTCTCAACCCTTCAAAACATATCATCATCCCTCCCCTTCGCGCCCCCAGCAGCCATTGCCGCGGCCTCCGTTTCCAATTCCGCACTAGCAACCTCATCCTCAACAAACACGCCTAACCCGCCAAACGCCTCCATCATAGCCCTGGCACAATACTCCCCCACATCAAATCCACCAGCTGTGATCTTCGCATCTGTTTTCGCGTTCTCTAACCATGGATGCTCATACTGGGTCTGTAATGCGTAGTACTCGGGCTTGATAGCATAGTCCCCAAAAGGATCATACGGCTTTTCCGGCTCGGGTGGCACAACTGGTTTGAGGCCTTGAATTTGGAACAGAGGAGCGGATGCATTGTCCACTTTTACGACTTGTTGTTGCCGGAGTTTGTCAGCAGCTGTGCGGCGGGCTGTGCTCTTTTTGAGCACCACTTTTGCGATTTTATCTGGGTCTTCGTGGCTGGCAGCAATCTTGTTGATGACTTCTTTACGCCCTTCTTCTTTTTCTCGACGTTCTTCGTCTTCCTCGTTTCGTGCCGCTTCACGTCGAAGTCTTGTTTGTTCTTTCTGAGCGGCTAGTTGAGCTTCTGTGGAGGCACTCTCCTGGGCGGAGAGGACTTTGTTGCTAGCGATGTCGGCGGCGTTTTGGCGGGCGTAGGAAGCGAGTTTCTCTTCTGTGGTTGCGACGTTGATATTGTAGAGGAGGTTGAAGGTGAGGGTTTCGACTTCTTCGAGGTAGTTGTTGTAGTCTCGGAGGGTTTGGAATTCGGATTCTCGGCGGTTGAATCTGTTGACCCGGAATGACCGTGAGCCCCGAATACTTTTAGGAGAGGCTTTTTGCCGAACAAGAAGGGAATTCTACATGGCAGCGACCCTTCTTCGGATGTCCACCTCCCTCTCGATCTGCAGATCCTCAAATGTCTGCCTCCGGAACCTTTGTTTCCTTAATGTCCTTGCACACCCGGCTACGGGACATGGTGCTGGCCCTTGGGAGAATATGCGGTCGACACATGATTCACACATTTTGTGGTAGCACTCTGGGTTGACAAGGAAGCGCATGTTGGGGTTGAGGTAACAGGAGGATTTGCAAACAGGGCAAATGTCTGGGGAGTTAGCTAAGTGTTGAGTGGTAGGGAAGCTAAGATTAAGAGCCTGAAGCTGGGTGTGAAGCTCACCGTCTTCTTCGCCTGGGCGACGCTGGGGCGCGCCATTCCTGACTGGTGGTTTTGACATTGCGAGTGAAGAAAGAACTGGCAATTCTTTCATCTTTAACAGTCATAAGGCTGACCGATATGTCTTGGCGGAGAAGGCGGTTTATTTCCGCCTTACTCTGGAATCGTCATCCACACTTTGTAGACCATTGATCGCAATTTGAGAACGCTGGATTGGCTCCAGTAGTCATGGCGGGAATAAGAGATAGCTTTGTTGATCTAGAACGACGCCGTGTGCAGTTGGAGCAGAACGTTTTAAAACTTCAAGCATCGCTCCGTCATTGGCAGCAATGGGAACTTGAATACGAGGGCATGAAAGAAGATGTACTGGCTATTGCAGAGGGCCATACGCCGGTTGAAACCGTACTCAATTTCTCACTCGTTTGATAACATGGCATACTGATCGGTATGACAGGAAAGCCTACGGGAAGATCCGTGTAAAGGCTTTCTGATCGACACTAATGACGTTCTATTGACTCCGAAAGGTATGATAGTCACCTCGTCTTCTGGACATGGCCCGCTAAGAAATGGAAGAGAGGGAGTCGCTGCTTGTGGATGACAAGGGCAGACCACGCGACAAAAAGCAGATACTTGGACTTCTTTCAAGACGGATCGATTGTATGTACTGTGTTAAGCTATCTGACAGGCATCTTCTCATTCTTGCCAGACGTTCAACAAAATGTAAAGTCCGTATTTTCATTATTGCGAGCAGCGGAAGAAAAATATACAGCGTCTCAAGTGATAAGTCAGCCTGAAATCAGAAATGAAGAAGGATTGCCTTTTACAGAAATCCTCGAGGAACTGGATGAGGAAGACAATGTCATAGGTACAACGATCTCTACTCATAAAAACCCTTTGTTGATCGTTCTTTCAGCAAGCACAACCTCGAAACCCGGAGAGACGGAACCGCAACTCATGGAGGCCTTACGCAAAGCTGGGATCAAAGAGTTGCCAGAGGTATCCGATAGATGGGAAAACCCGACGCATCAACCGAAAGAAACTCTCAACGAGCAAGCGGCGCCTGACGAAACTGTCAATACGACTTTGATACCAGTCACTGCCAATCAGGAGACACAGGGATCGACCAAATCGGACGCTAATCCTTCGGCTTTTCCTACTGACGAACGCCAAAGCAGAGCGACGGGACCACGGAAAATTGTCAGCTTTGCCGATGGTACCAAAGTAGATTCTAATCACAAGAATATAGTGCCCCAAGGCAGGTCGCCGGTTCATTCCCCTGCCACAAACCAGCCACCGAGTAAGGCTTCATCTCGGACAGCAAATATTTTAGGGAAAGATGTGGGCAAGACTTCACTTAATTTCGATACCGAAGGCAAGCCAGAGACCCGTGCGGAGACGCCTTTCACCCCAGTCATACCGACAGATGAGTCCCCGGAAGATGCAGCTCTCCGTCGGCAAATGATACAATACAACATGGAAGAGATTGGGGTTGTAGTAGCTGAGCTGGATCTAGACGAGGAGGGAATGTCATACTCCGATGAGAACGATGAGGACTACCCAGACGAAAACAGTAGCGTTGAAGAAGACGAAGATCAATTTGGAAGGAGCAAACGGCGGGTACTGACCAATGATTATATGGCAAATATGAGAGCGCTCGAGCAGAGACTGAAGAATGTTGGACCCAATGCCAAGGTAGCGAATCTAGCGCCAGCAAATGAGCAGAAAGGCGAGCCTACATCGGTCAACGGCAGCAAATCAGACGGCGCACAATCCACCCCCACACCCACAGCAAAGAAAGGCGTTCGCTTCGCACCCACCCTCGACGTCCAAGAAGCACCTCTCCCAATCACCTCAAAAGCCCCATCAA
>QKZZ01000291.1:0-10651 GCA_003521265.1 Cetradonia linearis
CAATCTCCAGTCCCCGTCCCCGTCCCCTTGGTCTTTCCCTTCGCTTGGATCGTGGGATCGTCCAACTCATCCCATGGTTTGTTTCTTGATTTTTGTGGGTATGTGAGCATGGATTAATTAGTTACTTTACTTGCTGGCTTGACACCGAAGCCAGGCGGAAGGGAGCCCACGGGAACGCCTGTCATTTACCGTAGTAATTTCTTCAATGGATTCTCCCACAACGGCAACCGGTCACCAATCTCGTCGACCATGAATAATGGATTCATCCAGGAGACTGTGGCCGATGATGGACGAATATGATGTCAAACTCTCGTGGCGAGTACATACCGGTGTATGGTGTACGGTGTATGGCTAGTAACAAGCCTTGCAGACCAACAGCTTGGGCTCCCGGCAGACGTATCTCGCAAAAAAAATATAAAAAGTCCACGGGTCCTCATCGTTATCTAGATTCTCTTAGGAGCCTTGGACATTTGATGCACAAACCACTGATGTATCTCTCAGCTGGACAATCATTCGTGCGCGATCCCCAAGTTTCCAGCTAGCACGATGGAAGCGTTTCGGAGTTCGGGAGGGTCGTGGATCGCACAAATTGGCATTGTTGATGCCAGAACTAGAGCTGGGAAACCTGCAGCTTATTGCTTGGCCCGGTCCTATGCCGGAAGGGGGGCCGTACGCACTTTGGCCCACGAGGTTGCCTAGATCATCTTGCAGCATAACCGAGTTGGTATATGTACTGGATTGGTACTGGACTGGTACTGGACTGGTACTGGACTGGTGATTGGTGGGCAAAGTGGGTTCCACCGTCTCAGGGCTGCGCTGGGACTGTGTCCACGAGTCTGTGTAGCCCTGCGGTGCTCCTCCTGATGCTTCTATCAAATGCCGCTCGCTTACCTTACGCTAAGGTAGAAGCAAGCGAATTAAAAGGGGCCATCAAAGGATACCATGAGGCGGCACCCCTCAATCAGACGCCCCATTTACCATTCCCCCGGGTTCGCATATACACACCGGCCAGGGACTGAGGGCCCATATCCCTTGGAAAACTGGATAGCCTCAGGCAGAGAGGGTCGTCGGATGATTACAGAAAACAGGACGCTGGCTAGATCCGATCCACATTTCAATCATCTCCGCTGCATGAAAGATGAAGAGATGCCAATCTGAGTTCCGAAGATGAAGTCAAAAGAAACTCGCCACCAGTGCTGGTTGATGCATTGAAATCCAGGCATCCAGGCACATGAGAACATCATCCGGTCCACTCATTGTCACAAACATGCGTTGCAAGCATCGTGTCCGAAACGATTGGTCCCCCTTATACATGTCTGGCTCTTCGCCTATGTCAAGCCTTCAATGACTCTTACCTTCGTTGGATCGTTCCAGCCAGACACTGACGCGCAGTCGGTACCCGGTGCTAGTAATGCCCATGTAGAGAGAATTTAGAATACGATTCACCCTTCCACACACTTGAGGCTTATTGACGCAACTATGCCTTAATTTCGACAAGCGACTCCCTATTCGACACCGTAGAACTGCGAAGAGATGCTGGTCTGCTGTCAATTCCCTATCATCTACTAAGAGTGTTGTACTTGCCTGAACGTTCCAAGCTCCCATCAACTAGGTCTGTGCCCTAGAGAGGTAGGTACCCGCAAAACAACCCAACGGCCCACACCCCCCATCTTGCATGTCAGCCTACGAGGCCATTTGGTACGATGAATGTTGCTACCCTAACGAAAACGTCCTCCTTGGCACTCGCAGCCGATTCCTACATATACAAAATTGTGCCCGTCGAATCATATATTGCCGCTATCTCGTCGGACGATTCTCTTCGTCTGGTCGATCGGACTTCCCTCCGGGAGATATCGAGGCCTCCTTTCAGTCAACTACATATAGGTGGTGTAACTTGCTTAGAGACATTAGAAAACGATAAGTATTCTCTTTGTACGGCAGGTAGGGACGCCGTGGTAAGGCTCTGGGACTCACGGTTGGGACAGAACACTTTAGAATTTGGTGACGGTAAGAGAGTGGATACAGTTGTCTTTCGTATGCACTGACAAGCGGCGAAAGATAGTAAAGCCCCTTATCTGTCACTTTGTAATAGCGACCACTACTTTGTTGTGGGTACCGAATTGAGCCATTCTCAAGCTTCTGTCATTTTGTGGTACCAAAACGTAGTACTCGAGAACTTTGGCCGTGCAAAAAGCTGAATATCACAACAGGGATCACAGGGCTCCGGTCAAACCAGTACGACAATATGTCGACAGTCACAACGACGACATCACTGTGGTAGGCATTGCCATCTTGTGTCTGTATTACAGAAGTAGATCTATCTGAGTATATCTACCAGGTACAGTTTCACCCTTACTCAGGGAGAACCATCCTCTCAGGGAGCACCGACGGCCTTGTAAACATCTACGATACAGCACAGTCGGACGAGGACGACGCTCTCTTTCAAATTGCCAATCACGGCAGCTCAATCAATCATGCAGCCTTTTTGTCTGAGTCACAGTTCTTCGCTATAAGCCACGACGAAAAGTTTTCTGTCTACCAGCTTAGAAAAGAAGATGACCCAGCAGCGGACATACCTCCTCAAGTATTTGGTGACCTCAGGCCCGAGCTTGAGTGCGAGTACGTAGTCGATATCCTCCCATCCATTGGCGGCGGTGAAGCCATTTTTGGCGCAGGCTCCCACAGGTACGTAGGCTAGTCCAATTCCTAAGTTCTAAATCCGAGCGCATTCCCATACTCATCTCTCATCAGCAAGCAATATCTCGATGTCATCCCTGCTCATTTTGCAGAAAAATGGACCTTCGACATGGATAGCATGATTCGCCTGCTAGGCGCGCATGGCGAGGATATCGTTCGATCCATGCTCGTCGACCACCAGGTGCGTGCGTGACACTTCTTATTTCCTTAAGTATACACCCACATAATGAATCTAGTTTAGAGGCAACTTTATCTTCTAGAATGAATATTAAAGTCTAAAATTAGGCACAAGCACTTTTCACTGCCGGCGAAGATGGCTTCATCAGAGCGTGGCTGCGCGCAACGACAACAACTACCGGCAGGGCCGAACAGCATATGCAGGAAACCGATCAAAATACGACAATAAGAAGGAAGAAGAAAAAGAATTCGGTTGGGGGCGAGGGCTCGAAAGCCAGCAGATTCAAACCTTATTGACGTCCTCAAAGGTTGAGGATATTATTGCGTCTTCTGGCAAAGTGAGCAGCATGACACGAATGGACATCAGCTAGGAGAGTAGACAGGACCGCGCTCGAGCCTCCTTTCGATACTTAGTCGGATGGAGGAGGTAATACAAGGTCTTGGCACGGATATCGGTACACCAAATCAGCTTTGCGTGTCTGGTGGTGAAGTAGATTGGCTTGCTACACTCCGATATGCTGTCCGCCTTCGAAGCCTTCATCTAGTGTTTGGAAAGAGCTGCCTATATTTGTATCTTCTTTGTTTAATGTTCTTGGCAGAACATGATAAATACCAGAATACAACAAGGCTAATTCAAACGTTCCAGGAAAGGCAGGCATCTAATTTCGAATGTCATTTTGACGACCTTAATCAACGGATTTCATGTCTACATCGTCTCATCTCTGACCCCGTAATTGTTCTTGTTCTTGTTTCTAGTAGTACAACAAAACGTTTCAGACAGCTGCTGGGTGTTAGGCGTGGTACAATACATTGATTAAATATGACCGTGAACACAATTCGCTGACTTCTAATCCTCGCTGCCAAATTCACAGACAAATATGGATCTCCTTCAAGGCATGCGCTGTACACTCTCGAGTGAAGAGTCTATCGATAAACTCTATCCAACATTCATGCGTGGCCTCACTACCAGAGCAACTGAAAAGCCCGTCCAACTAGTAGTAGTTACGCAGACAAGCCTGCTACAACATACCTATCAGGTATCATGTACCTCCTAAGGAACCTCCTAGCCCCAAGAACATGAAAAGACGGCAAGTCAGATGCTCGTCGCATTGCTCTTTCTTCATGCCCCCGGTACTACAGCGAAGCAAATCAGACTGCTGGTGTTTGTTGGTAGGCTTTCTACGACATACCTAGGAATCCAACCATTACAATTAACCAACCCTGCCCACAGTCCACCTATTCTTCCTCATGCGTCCGCAACATTGCACCAGAGCACAGCAAGATACCGACTCCTACAAGAGCCTATTCACACTACTCGATAGGAAATTCCAAAGAGAACGGCATCTACGATACATCCGGCCATCTAAGCTCTCACCATCAACGCAACTAACCCCCACGTCCGACTGTTGATAGTAAGTAAAGCAAGCCAGCCCGCTCCGTGATGCATACATACACATCAACTATCATATACGCCTCCCCGCCTAAGGATCCCCTCTTGATTCCTAGCCCTCGCTATTCAATAATCTTCCGTTGTAATACGTCAGAATAGTGAATCAAGGCACTAACCACCTTTTTCCACTCGCCACTAGCGATGTAATTGTGAATCAGCTGCAATGATAACTTTCTATCACATTGAAAATTTTAAGTGACAACGCCCTCCCCTCGACCCGTGAGACATGAGCTTGAGGTAATAACGTGATGGGCTTAGTGGAGGGTTTGACTTTAGTCTGCAATGTCTTGCCTTGGATGGCGAAGAATCAGATTCTACATTGCGAACGAAAAAGTGGTATATACAACCCATTAGAGAGTCCCCATCCAACAACAAGAAACATAACACCATGCGATGTGTTCTACCCTATCGTACTTTCCCAGCCCCACCGCCGCGCTGTATGCATTGAATATTACCTAGGTACCCTATCCAGGAAAATACGGGGTAGAGCATTATTTATATAAACAGACTCATCGAAAGCCAGGGAATATGGTACCGAGCGCTCTCCGCCCTAAGACACGAACGAGGCTGGTCAGTAATGGGGCTGGGGTGTGCAAGTGCACAGCAAGTAGCACTTACAACTCGGCATGTTCGCCCACCGCTCCGCCTCCTCATCCTCCAGCGTCCGAGTTGGATGAAGCCTGCTGAGCCTCCTTCGTACCCATTCACTCCTTAGATCAGCATCAGTAGGCGGCTGGGTGCTGGTTTCACCGTCTTGCGCCCCAGAAATCTCAGCCGCTGCACCATTCGGCACAGGGCTCGAGACCGCTCTCCCCCCTCCTGATCCCACTGCATTCATCTCGATCTGATTCCTCGTAGGTCCATTATTCGACCCACCAGCTATATTCAGAACCGGCGCACCAAAAACCCTCCTCCCCCTCTCAAACTGCCGTCTCAGATCCATCGTCCAATGTCCGTAATTTCCTCCTCTTTCTCTACGCAGACGCTCCCTATATCGTCGCTCGGCACGTACCATGGCGTTTGTGATAGGTTCATTTTTGCGAGGGAGTACCTGTGCCATACAGACTGGGCAGCGGGAGCTGCGGGAGAAGTGCAGGTCGATACATTGGGGGTGGTAGATGTGGTGGCAAGGGAGGGAGCGGACTCTTGTTTCGTTGGGGATGAAGTCTTCGAGGCAAATGGTGCAGGAGGATTGGGAGTAGAAGGTTTTGATTGGGGAAACGGGGAAGGAGGTGGGTTGGGGATGGGGTTGGTTCAGTGGATCCGATGTTCTTTCATTGGGGGAAGTATTGGTTGGTATGTAGATGTAGGTGGGTAGCTTATCGATTTCTTCCTGTGGGACTGGGGTGCTCCGCTTGATGCCGAGGGTTTCGAGATCGACTTCGCCGTTTGTAACGCGACGTTGTAGGGCGTGGCGGTATCGCCGTTGAAAGCAATGCATGGAGAGGGATGTGGCGCCGATAAGTAGGAGGACTATTCCAAGCACGATTAGTAGGAAAGCCCATAGTGAGGGTAGGTCGCTTGATCCGTCGGTTGCGAATTTGGTGTAGAGCCGTACGTAGTCACTCGGGTCGAATTGTTCGTATGCAAGGATGTTTTCAATTAGAGGGTTCATAGAGTTCCCATTGTATTGCGCCAATCCTTGCACAATGATTGCTCCTTCAAACCCAGGTATTGCATATACGGGAAATTTGTTTCGTGACTTCCATTGCCCACCGTCGCCCAAATCCCAGCTCGGATCGCTCACGGGAGGAGTACCTGTGCCGTTGTCGGGATGGTAGAACATGAAGGCCGTCACACCTTGCGCGGCGGCCAGGTAGGATAATGTACAAGGTGCAGAAATCCATGGTGCGATGGCCACATACAAAAAGTCCGTGGCCGGGAGATTCGAAAGTCGAGTCACATTCGATGGTACATACTGTGCAGAGGCATTCACACAAGGATCGTCTGGTGGTAGAGTAGGCACATATAGAAGACCCTCGATCTCACCTCCACCATTGTTGATTGAGAGTGTTCGGACATGGGTATCATCGAATATTTCGAGGGAATTGTTAACATCGACTCGGGCTCTTTCGGAATGTTGAGAATCAAGCACAGGATCGCTGAAGGCAAGGACAAAGGTATCATATGATTGAGCGGCTGCCGGGCATTAGCATTGAGTGCAGTGGATACATTGCAGGTCGAGTAGTACACATCGCGCCTCATCGGGATGGTATATGGCAAAGCCCAATTACCAGATCTTGTTCGTCAGGGGCACATGGCGAAGTTGACTAGGAAAATATCACACAGAACTAGGGACAAGTCCGAGAGAAAATTTGCCAGAGCCCATTGAGATGAAATAGGACAATAGAGAGGGGGCTGGCGTCTAAAATGTTCGAATACACCTTGCTCGACGGACCTTTTGGGTAAAGACTTGGCATGGCTTGCGCTAAGATAAGACGCGGCCCGAGATTAGTCCGACGCGGCTACGAAGCTTGTTATCGGGCACTATTGCTCAGCCCAACTCAATCCAACCTTCAACATCTCATCAACACAAGCTGACGCCACTTTCACGCCAATGACCGCAATGACATCTGTGGCCGGACGTGCCGTCACTCTTGCATAACCAATATATGTTATCGTGAGCTGCAAAAAGCCTGATGGCCTTGATACTTGTTCATAATCTCGATCTGACCTACCTCTCGACTGCAGACAATTAGTGGGCCTCAGCCTCGTTCCTGCGCCCAACCACATAAGCGTTTTGATTCCCCATACATCACTTAATTAAGCTCAACGCCACACAAAAATGCCACCCACAATCATCAAGAAGCCCAAAGGCCGTGAAGGCAGGCAATCCCGCAGTCGCAACACCACACCAAGCTCTGCCGCCGAGATACCTACATCATCCACCTTACCTACGAAAACTGCCTACACAGAGATACTCATTGCAAGCCTTCAAGTACCTTCAAATTTGACCTACGACGATATTCTGGAGCGTCACGGCGGCGCTGGGGGTATTCCAGATCCAAGTCATCTTACAACATTGTCCAAGGATTTGAAGGAACTAAGTGACCTTGCATCAGCACGGGCTGAGGCTTGTAACCAGGGTATGCGCGTCCTGGCGGAGGAACGAAAAATTGTGGTACTCGAAGAGGACAGGCAAAGAGATTTGGAGCGGGAGCAGGCGCTACGGGCTCGTGAATCAGAAGAACGGAAGATTTTGAAAGGGGGGGCTGAAGGAGAGGACGAAATGAAAGAGAGAAAGGGCGGGAAAATAAAGAAACAGAGGAAGGAGCGAAGTGCAGCCAGAGAAGAGAGACCGCCGAATCATGGCGCACATGGTCTGGCAAGGCAAGATGGATTGGACCTACCACTTGAAGGTGAGCTACATAATTTCTCTATGCCCGCTAATGCAGGCATGTCTTGACATACCGTGTACCCTCACGACAAATGCACTATAACACATACTCTACTACACATACCTATGTATTGGACGAGGAAACCTTGACCTCTTCTAATATTGCAGACTCTCCTGTTCTTTCCTCGCATGTTGTCCCTATAGAGGGGTATTTTACATTCTCTAGCAATGTCTTCGCGCATGCCCAAAGGTGTGCATATTTGGACAGCTGTCCCACAAGGGGAGCTCGATCGTCAAAACAAGCAGCTCGAGGCGGAGAGGATAGCACTAGCAGAGAGCTTGAAAAGTGGCAGGGTTTCAGTCGCGTGCGAGAAGCCTAATTTGAGAAAGCGGGTCGCTGAGGGCTCGAAAAATGGAGAAACTTCGATCGCGAGCGGGAAGCGTAATTGGAGAAACCGCATCGCTAACCGTATAATAGCTTCGCCTTCTTTGGTTGCCCAAGCGTCGCGCTCACCATCTAAGAGGAAGCTAGACGCCGTTTCTGGTAGAAGCTCCTCGTCACTTTCGGAGGCTTCACCACTTCCATCACCTTCCACGGCACCTCCCAGAGACCGCGAGTCTGCTAGAGCAACGCCCTCCTCAAGTACATCCTCAGACAATGCACACCAACCTCCTCCAGCTGCAAGCTTAGCGCAGTATCAGACTTTCGGCCCTAACCCACTAACGTTCGATGACCCCACGATCTATGAGATCCGTGAAGTTACGGATGGCATGACTGATGAAGAGAAAATGGAGATATATTGCGTTGCCTCATTCCCACACGATGACTTGAAGGATCTTATTGCTGGAACACCTCCCAACAAGGACTTTAGCAATGCGGTCAAGCCGAACAATCAGGTCCAATACAATACCTTCACGGGTTACCTTGATAATTTCCTAAGGCCCTTTAAAGAGGAGGATATTGGGTTCTTGAACGAGCGGGGTGATCGCACAACCCCATTCATCATGCCTCGGCGTGGAAAACGTCATTATACCGAGGTGTGGGCAGAAGAGGACGGCTCATTGTCTCGAGACACACCAGAACAAGACGGATTGCCTCCCAATCAACCCCGCGGTAGCCTTGATCAAGTGGACGATGATACTGCTGAAACCGATCAGATTTCGAGCGGGCCCCTCTTGAACCGCCTTCTGTCCACTATGCGCTTCGAGCATCGAGCTCCCCCAGAGGACAGGGCTCAGACCAATGGCATTACCAACAGCAATGGTGAATCATCACTTACAAATGGCGATCTTCCCAACGGAACCTCTCATGAGCCGAATGGCACCGATGAATCCAACAATAAGCCCACCACCTTACCTCCAGCAACCGCTCTTCCCTCGTCAGATCGACCTCCATCTAACGCCCCCCATCTCAACCATACCCAAATCGATGAGCGCCTTAAAGCCGAGCTTCGCCACATCGGCTTCCTCGCAGCAGACGACGAACCAGACTACGACGCCCACTACGACGACGAAATCGCCGAGCGCCTCCGCTACCTCCAAGACGAGCTACGAAGAGTCAGCATCCTCAACGGCGCCCGAAAAGCCCGCGTCCTCGACCTAGCCCAAGAACAAATGGCATACCAAGAATACGCCACCATCCTCGAAGACCTCGACGGCCAAGTCCAACAAGCCTACCTCAAACGCACACGCACCCTCGGCAAGAACAAGAAGAATACTAAACGTCCTGGTGGCGCGGGCGGAGGGAGTCATGCCGTTGGGGGCGCGGGATCGAGCGCTGATGGTGGGGTTAGTAAGCCGGCTATTGGGGATGTGGCGAGGCAATTAATGAATAGGCGGGCGAAGTGGGAGAGGCAGATTGGGCCGGTTTTTAGGGGAGATATTAGACGGGTGAGGGGAAAGGGGGAGGGGATTTTTACGGATGATGTTATGGAGCCGTTGGTCAGGGTGGAGAAGGATAGGTGGGAGGAGGAGGCTGAGATTTGAGTCGAGAGTTTACACGGCGAGGTTTTCGGGCCAAGATGCTTGGAGTTGGGGAAGATAGAGGGGTCTATGGCTTGCATGCATTTGAATGCCATTATGATGCATGCACACTCGGGCGGTCCTTAACAAAGGGGGACCTTCTAGAGTAGGCATACGATGGTTTTCAGCATTTATTCATCTATTAGCCGATAGATGGGCAATAGAACACCATCTCCAATATGTAAACAAGCAAGTCTAAGACGATCAGCACTTGATCTGTCAAGATTCTGTATGCACCAACCCCAGAAATGCCTTCACCTCCTCACCGACAAATAACCTGCACGTCCCCCCACGCCTTCAACCTCTGCCCCAACTCCTTCTCACTAAGCATTAGCTCCGTGCAAATCTCATCAAAACAATGCGTCCCATCCAAGAACTTTTCCAGCTCTCTATCTCCCTCTTTCCCCTTCCCCTTTCCTCCAACCCCACTATCACTCTCATCCCTCGCCCATTTCCTCCTCTGCTGTTTCTTAGAAGCAAAAGCATATCTATGCACACGATACAAAAACCCCTTGATTACACCAAAAGTGAAGAAGCGCCTCAGATCGATTTGCGAAGCGAGGTGCGGCCGTTCGGCTACCCAGCTGCGGACGGGGAGGCCTTGACGGAGGGTGAGGTAGAGGGTTGTTAGGTCTGTGGGGGAGAGTGGTGCGTGCTCGGGGTCGGTATCATCTTCAAAGGAGGAGGAAGAAGAGGATTGGAGAATGACGTATCTATGGCATTCTTCCTGCGTTTCGGGGCTGTCGATTAGTTGGGATATTTCTGCCGTGCAAGCGTAGATAGCGGAGAAGGAGAAGATGTCGAGGAGGAGGATGCAGCCGTAGTAGAGGAGGTGGCGGACGGATTTTTTAACAAGGGTGTAATCTGCGTCTGCTAGGAGGGCGATCTGTTTGACGGAGTTGATGCCGTTGATGTAGGGGAGGATGAGGAGCATTGTTAAGTCCCAGTTTGAGTCGATGAGGGAGGGG
>QKZZ01000034.1:0-12667 GCA_003521265.1 Cetradonia linearis
GGCGGGAACATTGGGGTGGAGCTCGTTTTCAAAGTGGTACCGAATTTCGCGTGTAACTTGGGGCTGTGAGTTCTGAGCTGTGCCCGGTGCCTGGCCTTCAGCTGGTGGTTGACTGTGCTGTAGAGGCCGTTGAGCCAATATGGTATCCGGACTGGTGCCAAAATCCTGCATCGCAAAGTCGGCCGCACGGGCTGCCTTCTGAGCAAATTCATCTGTAGCGCCAACAAGCACATTATTATTGGAGCTGGATGGCTGATTCGATGGACGCATACTCATCACCTGATCATCTTGTTGTGTTTGCGGTGTCTGCGGTGTCTGATGGGATGGCCGTTGTTGATTAGTACGACGTTGTCCGCGAGTCTGTTGAGCTTGTTGCTGTTTCTTTTGATCTGGTGTGAAGGATTCTGAAGCACGAGCAGGCCGTGGAGATTTGCGAGCCTTAGGGGCTTTTAGCAATAGTCAATAAAGGAGCAGAGCGCAACTTACTGGTACGCCAGCAATGGCCTCAAAGTTTTTGGCCACATATGTACTTATGTCTCTCAGGAAATCTTCCCAACTATATTTCTCGGGTAAAGCTTTAACAGCTTCGCCAGTGTCAGGCTCTTCCAAAAGCGCCTTTCGTCGATTACGGGCTCGTTGGACAAACTCCGCCTCGCTAGGGGTAAGCTGCTTTGCGCCAGGTCTCCGTTTTAAGAGGCGCTCAGTAAGGTCATGAGGGAAGAGATCTTCGAGGATCTCTTCCCTACTACGATCCCCACTGGTGATAGCTGATATATATGCTTGTGTTTTAAGATCAAGGAACAATTGGGCCTGGTTCTTTAGAAGGCGGCTGCCATCTGCGATGAAAGTATCGAGGAAGTTCTCGTTCAGATGATAAAATCCGACGTCTTGACTACCAAAAACACTGGAAACGAAAGTCGCCACGTTCGCTTTTTTCATGGTATTCAGGTGAGAATGTTCGACAAGTCCTAATTGATATGAGTTCAAAAATGGCTCGTGAGTCGAGTAAACCTTTTTGGCATGGTCAAACAGGGATTTCAGCGTCGCATAAGCCTGTCCAGGATCCGAGTCAGGCTCTGTCGCAATCGTAAGTATCTCGCGGTATGTGGATTTTGCCAGCGTGCTGAGAATTTGAGTTGCCTGAGGATGTCAACATCTCCAAAATCCTCTGCGACATCGAAAGGCTTACCAGGTTGTCAAGGACTGGAAGGCTCTGAACCTTCAGGTGAAAATTCGCTCCCAGATGGTGGAAACTCTCCGTGTCGATCGTGCCCATCGCGTCGTAGCCTTGAGACGTGTAATGACTGTCCACTGGGCCCCTATGGCTGTTTATGTCTCCATCAATTCCGTTGTACTCGACACCATAAGATTCCCCTCCGGAGTGTGGTTGTGCATTAACAGCAAGTTCTGGTTGAGTAGTCTCAAGAACAGTCGTTTGTTCAAGCTGGTCCGCCAATATGTCATCCTGATTCATCCCGCCACCGAATCGCGACGATGTCTGCTGGGGGGGCATGGGCTCTACGTTGGAACTTGAGGAAGCATCTTGAGGTAGAGCGGCAACTTGAGCGCGTCCACCAGAGGGTGCTATAGTCTTCTTCGGTTGAGGCCGCTTTGGCGCCGGGGACCTGTCATCCGTAGGAAATGAGTCTGTACGGCGTCTCTTACATAGCCGGCTTCCTATGGATTCGGTTCCCTTCTCACTAAATGTATTGACGGTCGAAGCAGGGGTTGCTTTTGCAGAGTGCCCTACGGGCCCGGCGGAGGACAAAACTGGTCTCGCGTCAGAGAAGCTTGAATTTTAGACTCAACGAGCATGATGTTATCCGCTGGGCTAGACCCTAACTGCACCAATGCCTCTGCAGTGAAGCATTGCTCTGTGCTTGGCGCATATGCATTCAAGTACGGATCTTCGAGCTTACCGGGCTGTACTTGGTTGCTGGAAATTCCCACATCAGCAAGCATGCCCTTGGCGGCCGCAGCTTGCTGTCGTCGAGTAGGCATGGTGTTCTATCTCTAATTCTTGAAACTCGCTTTCGCGGTTCGATGGAAATACCAAAGAGGAGCACGAGGAGGTCATAACCCTAGCTGTGCTGGCGGCATGACTTCGGTCCGACGGTCTTGGCGCTTTAACCCGTCTCTCTCCACCACTTCACGCTACACAAACGGATTAGGAACAAGGCAAGGAAATCAGAAGGCCATGAAGGTCTTTTCACGTGTATTCACCCGCACCATGGAGCCCTTAATAGGCTACTCAGAGACGAGTTGGCTTGCTTTAAAGTGTGGAGGAGCTGACAAGGTGATCACTATAACCACGATCCAATATTCATTCTACCCAGGACCGACGAGGGAGAACGCATAATGTTGTTGAAGGCACTTCACAAGGCTGTGACATTTCCGATGACCCTACTACGCCTCTGATGTGGTCTTCAATGTCCGAATAATTTTCAGTGGCAACGGTCCTCACCCTACCTCTTCATTGGGGATGTCTACGTTCTTGCATTATATTTGTAGCAGTGCGTTGGAGCTCGTAAACAAGCACTTCTCATTTTTAAGCGACCAAAGCAAAGATCTCTCAACAGGGCAAGCACTCGGCTACTACAAGTTTCGTGGCCGTTCCTAGCAGTACTCATTGCAGAGTTAGAAGGACACTGACTTTATAAGGCAATATATCGACGAAGTGGAAGTGATGAAGCCCGGTTCCGGGGCTATCGATCGATTGTCAGAGCCGGAAGCTGCTCATGGACCGGTGGTCAAAGGCCGCTCCTGCCTGTAAACAAAGCATAAACTGTCCCATGGTCCAGGAAATTTCTTTCCGATGAGCTCATCATCACGAACGACCTCATCGTCAACAGTCATTCCCAAACCATTCACTTGCTCACAGCTAGAGCCGCCCATTACGATCAATAAGCGCTGACATAGCTTGCATACTTCCAATTGCTTTCCACAAAGTGAGTCTATCTCTGATCTCGTGGCAAACACATCCTACGCTTAAGGTCAAAGCGATCCGATATCACAGGACTACAACAGGCTCGGTCCATCAACATGCCATCTACATGGAGCTGGATGAACATCCACTCCCCTCAACACCCGTCCAGCGTTAACTCTAGCCTAGGTTCCTATGCTTCCTCATTGTTGACTGAGACCTCAGAAGCACCCCAAAACCACGACTTGTCGACTGCAACCGCAGGAATGGCTCAATCGCTTGATATACGAGGCTCAAATGAGAACATCGCACCCAGCACGTCAGCCACAGAAGCTTGGGTCCAGGGCCAGACAAAGCAGGATCTATCTCACAATGCTGCGGCAACTCAACGCGACCAGAATGTGACTCCTCCACCAAGACCCATCCCATCCAATGACGCATATACTCACCAGGGATATCGCTCTACCCACTTCAGTAGACGGCAGCCAGCGAAGAGGATATATTCGATTGAAACTTTGCTCACATTGAGGGAAACACAGAGTAATGTGCCCGTGATGCTGCGTGTTAAGCCAGAAGCTATTGCGGGTGAGATTCAACGTCACTCACACAAAATCGCTTTTAACATCCTAGCTAATGAAGGCCCTTACAGAGAATATCTTCCAGTACATGGGAGCAAATAGGCTGCAACGAATGTCTACCCGTTCCCGCGGTCTGTCTGAGATGTCAACAAACTCCCGTGGAAGCTCTTACAATCATGCTGGCCACCCTGTTATTGGTTCGACAGGACAGACTATTCGTCAACCTATCGCTCCTCCTGAAACTTCGATACTACAGCGCCACGATGGTTTTGCGCGCTTCTTGAAGCAACACGCTTCCCCTCCGCATCATCGAGTTACAGCAGGCGGCCGTATAGTCCCAGCTGGGCCTTCCTCCCCCCCACCAATGTTCGACTTTGCCTCTCTCAGTGGACTCGTCCGGGAACGACCGCCTGCCTCGAAGTCTGCCCAGAAAGACGGACACCTTAACCAACCAGCTCCTCGGCAGAATTGGCTGCCGCAGTTGCCGCCGTCAGTGACACTAGGAGGATACCTGGCCAGCCAAGGGGATAATACTACTGGTCAGCAAGTGTCTTCTTCAAACCCGACACAGGTAGCTATACCTTACAACAACACCGGAATAGACTTACAGCCGTTCATGACTCCGGTCTTGCAGAATCCGACTGCTGCTATACCCATAGGCGTATTTCCAGACGGAAGTACCCTCGTCTCGTACAATGGCACCAATTATCGTACGTACTGGAATGGGTTGAGCCTAGTTATGGACCCTCTCAATGCAGTGCCTCTTTCTGCCGAGCCACATCTGTGTACAGCACCATACCCGCGTGCGTCAGACAATAACTTAATGTGTTCTACGATTCAGGCCGTACAGGTCACGGATCCTCTGTTACCTCTTACAAGTACTACCAACGAGTCCCGTCTGCATGCGCACAAGCCAAACGTGCCGTCCCAGTTGCAGGCACCGGACGATGAGGAAGATATGAAAGCTCAGCTTTCGAACCTTAATAAGCATCTTGCTCTAAATCATTATGACATTACTCCTACCGAGCGAACCGCTTTCATAGCTCAACGCCGGCATCTCGTTGACGAGATCGATAAGATACGTCTAAGCAAGGAGCAGACAAAGCCCGTGATTCCTATCATAGCCCCAACCACAAGGACGGCTACTTTCCGAGTAGGCCAGTTCGAGTCTAAAACATCGGAGAAAACTATAACAGCCAAGGAGGCGCGAAATACGACTCACAGACTAGCCCCTACAAGAGACAGACAGAGTACCAAATGCCTTTCACCCGCTGCTCCTCCATTCGTGCCACTGAGTATGCAAAACAGCCTTCCGTTCAATTCAAAAGCTCGTTTTAGCAGTGAGCAGATCCATAAGCTTGAGCGTGAAAAATCGCGTGCGAAAAATAGCACTCTGAACATTAAAGATGTGGCCAATGCTGCCATGATTCGGAAAGAGAAGATACTACAAGCTCAGCAACACAAGAGCGCAATCGCCTTGTACCAAGAGAAGTCATCTTCCTCAAGTGTGTTGGATCCTTCCGATCCTGCAATGCGTGTCGTTGAGTCCGAAGATATTGAGTATGCCGCCAGATACCTTTACAATTGGGATCACGAGAAGAAGGCTTATTGCACCACCGTTGAAGAGTTTCAAGAAGCCATCCGTCGTGTTCGTGAGCAAGCTCGAACGTATGGGTGTGCGGGAGGATCGAGCAAAGACCCTGCGTATGACGCTGAGCAAGATCTTTGGTGGGCTATTTGTGACCGCGACCCCATCCCATTGCCTACCAAATCCCCAGACCATGTTTCCAATCCGCGTCCATGGAATTGGAATGACAGTGCTTTTAATTACCGCCGCAAGGGAGCACCATCACCTGGGCCTGCATGTGAGCACGCTCGTAGCTCTCCTCGGCTTTCGGGTTGGGATCCTGCCGTTACGGAGAGCATGAAAGACATCATGGATGTCTCCCGCTCATACTACGCTATGAAAGGGCAGCTTCCTTCGGTCCCGTTCCGTGACTTTGCGTATGATCGGTCCGGAAATAAAGTGAAGATAGAGCCAGAGATGACGGTCCCTGCGGCCAAATTTGGTGCTGCCCGTGTTCAATTGAAATTGGATCAGTCGCCTGCAACCAATGCGAACAAGGAAATGCCACTATCCCGACCTACAGATTCAATGGCCCTCAGGGATCTAACTCACAACGATGTGAATGGTCGGCACTTGGGGCAGCCTGGAAGTGATCGAGCCAAATGTATTTATAAGAAGAACCTCACTGATGGGGATGCTATCCGATTCGTGCCTTCATTGGGTGATAAGAAGTCCCCTAAGCCAAACAAAAGTGCGAATCCAAGCCATAGCGCTATCTCAGGGACTGGATCTCAGCTACCTCCTCACCTACCCCCACCTCGCTTCGAAGATTGTCCTGGAACTCCAGTAGCACGCCATACTCGCGCAAATTCCAAGGGTTCGCCAACTCCTCAACGAGACACCTCTTCAAAGGTCTACCAGGGCATTTCTGTCAACAGCGGTGATGGCAAGGCTGGCAATGCTTCGAAATTGGTTTATCAGCACGGTCCTGGAGTACATGATTGCTCTGGTACCAAATTCGATGCCAACCACCTGTGGTGCAACACTCGATTGGAGCCAGTCGCTCGGGACCAGTCATCTTTTCTGGAAGCAATGCGCCCAAGCGATCCTCATGGTTCAAAGCTCATGCAGGCACAAGCAATTGAGCGTCTTCAATACAGTCCCAGTCCGTCCAGAAATATATCACAAAATTCTAACGAGGGTTCTCAAGGGAGTCTAGCCGACCTAGAAAAGCTTGGCTCGAAGGGAGGGGATCTATCGGCACAGATGAGGAGTCAGTGGGGACCAGAAGATGATGCCCAGCTTGTTGCAAGTCTTGATGGCTCAGGAGACCATCATAATGAAGCCATAGCAAACGCCGAAGGGTCTCAAGTAGCGAAAGTGAACATTCCGAAGATTTCTGACGATCAATCCAATCATACTGCTTCCCACACCAACCAGATGAAGGCATTTGATGTCATAAGGCTAGTTTTTTACATCAAATTGGATGAACACGCGGTCTGCTAACATTTCGTTCAGACAAAAAGGCACCAACGCTCACTATTTCCTTCGTAGGATGCTCAAGAGCCCACCGTATACTACGGCTCCACCCCTGAAGACCTCTGATCTGATCAGTGCAGCCCTGAAAGAAAGAATGAGCAGAAACCTCGAAGCTGAGGCTACTAAAGATATGCCTACCGGGAGCAAAGGAAATACAAACTCTAGTGGAGAGAACAAGTCCAAGAGCAAGTCCTCTTCTTGCGACATTCATTCCAACCAAACATCCCCTTTCAAATCCCTCCCTAACGCCTCAGTCAGCAATATTCAAGCATCTTTAGCATCATCCAAGCATCAAGCTCACGGTGTTTTACCACAATTTGGGGGTACTGGGAATGCCTATGCGTCTGCTTTGTACCGTGATTCTAGCAACCAGCTTCCTCCCTCTTCAGGGCGCGTGAGCCTCCCTGCGCGCGAGGTCCATCTCAACGTCTCAACACCGCTTGCTACGTCTACCAACCATAACATCCCTGTCAATTTTGGATTTGATGGCGGAGTAGACTCGCCGGCCCCTAACAAAACTGATAGTTCGAGTTCAAACCAGCATACCGATCCGAATTTCGACTACAAGGGGGTAACCACAGCTGATTTTGAGATCCAGCGTGAAGGCCACGATAACGCATGGCACCGGGGCAAAGTGGAAGATTTCTTCCAAGAATTGGGCGAAAAAGAACGGGAAGAGATCCTGGCCCATCGAGCCAACGCGAGGCGTGCTGCTTGACGTATTGTAACTCTTGATATTGACTGAAGTGAAGGATGCAGGGCCGTTGCCAAGAAGCTTCGGCTCGACTTGTTCAGTAGCCATTGAACCTGTATCGCTTTCCACTCATTCGAGACGCTTTTCCAAAAGTCCGTACTGCAACTAGCCGATGTGGTTAACATCCCGTTGGCGGCAACAGCATTTTGTCAAAGCCTGTTGGATCGAAGTCTATATTCATTCACCTAGCCCGGCATTTTTTAAGGGAGCGCACCTTTGTCGTCATCAGATGCATTTTATAGTCAGAGACTCGGTGGGAGCACTTCTACGCACTACAGCGGCTGATGAGCGTTAGTGATTAGTGTTCGATGATGTTCGAAAAAGGGGAAGAGAACATGGTATCATTGCCACTCAGGCAATTGGGGGAGATGGGAGCGCGACCAGTTGGCATGTTAGGGTGTTCCAATTGAAGAGTGTAGCATAGCAAAATAGCAAAAAATTTCAATGCAATTCTATTTATCATACTGTCTCCTTCCCCGCAACACGCTTCTTGTCAGGACTGAGAGATGAGATGAACAGATGGAATGGTGTTTTTGTCGACCTTCGAACATAACGATGATTGACATGTCGTACCACTACGCCTACATTGCCATAATAATCTACAGCAATGTTGCATGCATAATGTGCATTATATCTATTATGATGTTTTCGTCTGTTTCTGCCCCTGGAGATAAGCGGTGGAGATAAGGGATGAGTTGGTGCAGGGTCCTATACACGTCGTTTCCAACTTATTTTTCCTTCGCCAAAAACACACTGACACACTCCGGTTGTCTTCTCACATTATTGCTTCCCAAACGCTCGATACTGGATTGACCAACGTACATCATCACTCGGCATAAAGTCTGGTCATTTGTCGCGTGTGAAAAGGTTATTCTCCGCGTTTACACCCTCCTGACGACCCGAAGCAGCCAACCAAAAGCCGAGATTTCAGCACGCTCAAAGAAATCTGATAAAGCTTTGACTGCCCCCATTCACCTTGTCGCCTTCACTAACGGCCTCTCCAACACCACATTTCGCCAAAACTACACACTCAAACACATCAATGGCCTTCCGAATGTCTGCCTCTGCGCTCTCGCTTTTCGCTTTCTGCCGCATCAGATTGCGCCCCTGCCAATAGTACAACACGCTCTCTACCTTCCCTTCTCTCTTTCTTTAGTCGTACTACCAAGCTTGAGACCCTTGAGACCCTTCATACCTGATTGAAGATGAAGTTCGGCAGCAACCTTCCACGAAACCAGGTGCCAGAGTGGGCATCCTCATACATCAAATATAAGACCTTGAAGAAGCTTATCAAATCCGCGGCAAAGGATGATAAGCATGGCGAAGGGGCTGACACGGCTGGTATGTCAGACTTGAGGGGCAATCCCCCCTCCACACACTGATCACCCATAGAATTCTTCTTTTCCCTGGACCGTAACCTCGAGGATGTCGACTCATTCTACAACAAAAAGTATGCAGATGCAGCCCGCCGGCTCAAGCTCCTTCACGACCGGTACGGCCGGTTCCTTGACTCCCTCAATGGCATTGACAGAGACGAGGTGGAAGAACTCATGGGGGCCCTTCTCGAACTACGAAGTCAGTTAAGGAAACTGCAATGGTACGGCGAGGTCAACAGAAGGGGATTTGTGAAGATCACCAAGAAATTAGATAAGAAGTTAGGACAGGCCTCGACACAGCGACGCTACCTCTCGATGAAGGTCGACACGAAGCAATTCGCCACCAATGTTGAGCTCACGGAAACGATGAAGACAGTCAATGACTGGCTCTCTAAGCTCGGCGATGTTAAAGTTTGGGATGATAACAGTTCTGAACATTCATCTCACTCATTGAGGCGAGCAACTTCTAGGGCAATGATGAGCCTTCCAGCAGGCATGCTGGACAGCATGGATCATGCCATTCGCCTGGATGACACTGTGAAGCTTGATGAGCTGCTTACGAGAGTGACCTCGAACACTGAGAGTTCCGAGGCTCTCCCTCCCATTTTGATGCTGAATCTTTTACAGCGGAGCATCTCATGCCGGGCAAAGGCATGCATCGACCAGCTTCTGGCCCGAATAGACACAGTTGACGAAGGCGATGATATCAACAAGCGCAACTGCATTCATCGTCTCATTATCAGCATTGGAAGGTCCAAGCCATCGGATGAAGGAGAGACCCTTGCCGATGCATTGCAAGAGACAACTGTCGACCCAATAAACTATATCAAACCAGCAGCACCCCCTACGCTGGCGCCTCCATCACCGTTCAACAAAGAGCACGATGGAGCAACGCACTTTAGCAGAGACAACAAAGCTGTGATCCTTCTAGAATATCTCTTGGACAAGCTACGCCCACATCAGCGAGCAGCTCTCCAGGCGAGAGACGTGTATGGCCGGATGCCACTCCACTACGCTGCACAATATGGCTTTAATGTCATTTGCCAGATCATCATATCACGCATGCAGGCCTGGGACAAATTCAAAGCCAGCGAGGAGATTGATGCACCTTTCTGGCAAGACGTGGATGGGTATGCGCCTCTGCACCTCAGCGTCATTGGTGGCCATCCTGTCACTACGCAGACCCTGCTGGAGGCTGAAAATTGGAGAGGAGCAAGCGACCGCAAAGTTGCGGTTCTCAAATACATGGCCAAGTCTGGAGAAGTTCTTGCTCTAGCTGTCAAAGCCAACTTCGTGGTCATCGTGAAGCTACTCGTAAACGCAGGCGTTGATCTCGACTATCAGGATGACCAAGGCGAAACAGCACTACATGTCGCGGCTCGCTTTGGTCATACTGAATGCGCGTGCATACTGATTGAGGGTAGCGAAAGCCAGAAAGCTAATCCAGAGATTGGAGAGAATACCTTTGGCTGGACTCCACTTTTCATAGCATGCGTGGATGGTCGCATTGGTATAGTTGAGCTCTTGATTGCAGCGAAAGTGGACTTGGAGAAGCCGGACCTTTCTGGGTGGACAGCGAAAGAGCACGCAGCACTAAGAGGTCATATGGACATCGCAATAGCTCTGGCAGGGGTGACAACATCTCCGTCTTCCTCCCTCTCGTGCTCCCCACCAACTATAGCTTCGAATGGCGTATCACCCAATAGATCGCTCGCTGAGAGAAAGTCGAACCCAATAACAAATGGCAATGTTATTTCAACGCGGGCACCAGAGCCCGTGAAGACGTACGGCCATCGATACCTCACAAAAGAGACCATGATCCTTGTCAGTCTTGGTACTATGGATACTCGCAAAGCGGTGGAAGCCGTGAATCTTGATCATATCCCTCTCACGGATGCTCACTCGACGCAGCTCGATACTGCATTGTCAGTTGTAGTGTCTGCAAGCGGAGCTAATGGGGAACCATCAATCATCGACTTGCCTGTGCAAGATAATATCAGCACCGATCCGATAGTCTTTACTACGCTTGATGTAACCAAGGTGAAGCTGCGATTTGATATTGTGCCTACGTATGCTGGCTCCCACGAAAAAATTGTTGGTCGAGGTGTTGCGTTACTCTCGACAATCAAGCCTAGTCTTGGTTCCAAGCGTATTAGTTTGCAAGGAGACGTTTCTGTACCAATCATGGCGGCGGATACTCTCGAGGTCATTGGTTCTGTTAATTTCAATTTTCTGGTCATCACACCTTTCACTCACCTGAAGATGACTATTACCGAAGACATGACTTACTGGAAGAAGATGACTTCTACCATGGTCATCGGCCACCGTGGCCTGGGCAAGAACGTTGCCCCTAAAAACTCTCTGCAGCTTGGCGAAAACACAATCCAGTCGTTCATCGCGGCTGCTAACCTAGGAGCTTCATACGTTGAATTTGACGTACAACTGACGAAAGACCATGTTCCTGTTATATACCACGACTTCCTAGTTAGCGAGACGGGGATTGATGCTCCCGTTCATACCCTCACTTTAGAGCAATTTCTTCATATCAACGACGGCCGTGTCCCCGGCCGCACTCCTCGACCTTCTCGGCCATCATCCCCAGTGAAGGCCAATCATACCCTATCACAGACAAGCAATGGGTCTGACTCTCGAAAGCATCGTTCTATGTCAGTTGGTGACCTCACGAAAGACGATACTTCGGAGATGACCGAACGTATGAAACATACACGCGACTTTAAACGGGAAGGCTTCAAAGGTAACAGTCGAGGCAACTTTATCCAAGCTCCGTTCACAACACTTGAGGAAATGTTCAAACAACTGCCTGAATCCATCGGTTTCAATATCGAGATGAAATATCCCATGCTCTGGGAGACCGAGGAGCAGGAAATGGACACCTATGCTGTGGAGCTCAACTCCTTTGTCGACACAGTTCTCACGAAAGTTTACGATCTGGGCAACAGGCGGAATGTCATCTTCTCTAGCTTCAACCCAGATATCTGCCTTCTTTTGTCTCTCAAACAACCGTCAATTCCCATTCTATTCCTGACGGATGCCGGCGTTTGTCCAGTTGGCGACATACGAGCTAGCAGTCTCCAAGAAGCGATTCGCTTCGCTTCAAGATGGAACCTTCTTGGTGTGGTTTCTGCAGCAGAGCCGTTGGTATTATGTCCAAGGCTTGTCAAGGTGGTGAAGGAGTCGGGGCTTGTTTGTGTAAGCTATGGGACGTTGAATAATGACCCTGAGAAAGTTAAGGTAAGCTCGTCTCAAATCTAAGGGAGATTGACGAGCTGATTCCAGCATAGCTGCAAGTCAAGGAAGGCATCGACGCTGTCATTGTCGATAGCGTCCTTGCTATTCGTAAGGGTTTAACTGACAGCGAGAACGGCACCCTTCCCAACGAATGAGGAAATGTCGATGATAATATCAATTCAGAACAATTATCCTCTGGGCCCACTCACGTACTACCAAGCACACCCTAAAAGCTAAAGTCCAATCAATCATCACTAAATGAGAATAGCTTGGTCCGAAGATCTGACATCTCATGCAATAGCTTGGAGCAGAACGATTGGGAAGATTTGAGCCGGCGCTGGGAGAAATGCGAAGAGTGTGACGTAAGAATCTTGGTGTTAGGCCTGGGTCATCGTAGGACAGTCTCTTCTTAGATGATTCGCTCTCTATAGGAACCAATATGCTTGTCTAGGAACACAGAAGTGCCTTTTAATCCCCGTGAGGCTTGAAAGCCCGTAGTGCAACACTGCCTTCCAGTCAGGTCACCTAAGCCCTCCACAACGCCAACAAATGCCACAGAGAAGAAACCTCCCGGCGCCTAACAATGCAACATCATCTCCCCTACTACAGACGCCTTTCATATCCACAGCCTAATCCCCCTCCTTCCAACATCACCGATAAAACTCCCCCCTCTTAACATTA
>QKZZ01000300.1:0-10623 GCA_003521265.1 Cetradonia linearis
TTCCCCTCCCCTTCCTTCGCCTCGACCCTCCCAACCGGGATACTCAAACTAGGACAACCCAAGAAATTCGCCAACCACGCATACGTCATTGTCTTTAGACTCATATTCGCGTCGCTGACACCGTGTTTGAGATCAGCGGTCCCGTGGCTGATATGCCATCCTGCGTTGGGGGTCGTCGGGGTTACAATTAGGAGACCCGGGTGAGTCTTGAAGAGAAAGGCGAGGTGTTGCATGAGGAGGTTGCGGAGCCGCTGGGCTAATAGGAAGTCGGAGGCGGGTGTTACTTTGCTGACGGAGATGAGGATTTTGTTGGCGGGGGTTATGCCGGTGAGGGATGTCATTTCGGTGGAAATTTCGGTGAGGATGGTGATTGCGTGAGCGAGCTGACCTTCGAGGAGGTGGGGGAGATGGACGTCGATTATTTTGTAGCCGGAGGCAGAGTAGTGGGATAGGGCTGGGTTGCAGGCGTCGAGGACAGCGGGGTCAGAATTATCGAAGTAGGTTTTGTAGATTCCTATTACCTTGTGCTCGGGGCTTATAGGTGTGCGAGTGCTCGGGGCAGGGAACATCGAGGAGTATGTTTGGTGAGGGTCAGGAGCGGCCATGATGCGGTATGCATACTCGAGGTCTGCCATGCTTGCTGCTATGGGGCCGATGACGCCCGTTGATTGGGCGAGTCCTACTGTTGGAAAAGCGGAGACTCGTCCATGGCTGGGTTTGAGACCGTAGAGACCACAGTAGGCGGCGGGGATGCGGATGGAGCCTCCGCTGTCTGCGCCGAGGGTGACGGGAAAGAGGCCTGCGGCTACGGCGTAAGCTGAGCCGCCGGAGGAGCCTCCGGTGTAGTAGTGGGGGTTATGTGGGTTGAGAGGAGTGCCTTTTATGGGGTTGTTGTTCGTGGTGTCTAGATGGTCAGTTGATCGTTTTGCTCTTTAAGTGAAGATTTTCGTTATTCATGCACTTACCTAGGCCTAGCTCATGCATATTGAGCTTCCCTACTATTATAGCGCCGGCTTCTTCCCACTTTCGTACACACCAGCTTGTAACATTGTGCGGGTTTGTATAGTCCCTGGAAGAGCCCATGCTTCTAAAGTGCCCCTCGAGATCAACCTCGTCTAGAAAACTTGGTTAGCAGTTTTTTTGAAACCTAAACACAAACAGAAAGGCCAAGAGCGAATGAATATAACAATGATGATTTTTGAATGTGTACTGGGAACTGACGAAGAAGACGTAGCAAAGTGCACAGTATCTATCCAAAGCTCAAATAAAGTGGACGACTCTGGGTAGCTTACCTTTCACTGCTAAAGGTACCCCGTCTAGCATGCCCTTCGCTTTTCCGCCTCTATATCTCTGGGTGGATTCTTCAGCCGCAGCAAGGACTTTATCTTTCACGACAGCTAGGAAAGCTTCTTTGTGTTTGGGGACGAGGTTCAACAAGGCTTGGGCGACAGCCGTTGGTGTTAATTTGCCAGATTCGTACGCAGAATGATAGTCTGCAATTGTGTAGTGGCGGTTGACGCATTTGGGGCCATTGATATATAGTGCATCCAAGATGCTAGTTGAGGCAGCTTCGGGAGTGGATCTGCTCCCTATTGGGATCACGGCTGGATCATGTCGGGGTTCATAATCGTCAAGGTTCAGCTTCCGCAAGCTTTTGAATCCAGCATTGCTCCATAGTATGCTAGATATAAAGCTCCAATTTGCTACACTGCAAAGAAATCAATATGGGGGTGATAGTAGAAATTTAACTGACGTACGCCGAACCTGCAATGACTAGGGGTATACCACGTAGCACAGGATTCGAAGTCGGTGGATTCGAATATCCAGTTTTTGGACCTTCTTTAGCTTCAGGATAGCCATAATAACCTAATTTAATAACACTTTGAGTTGTTTCCATATTGCAAACATTTGACAACCTCAGGGGGCACTTTCAGTGAATCTATCGCTGAACGAGACAAGAGACTGAACTTGATCGCAGATTTGGGACTAGAGATTGCCTACAGCAGGATATGATAGGGATAACACAATCATACAACTCATATATCTTCGAGGAATCCAACAAGTGTTAACATGTATACGGAGCAAGGCGATACATTCCGGCAACCTGTCATTAAATCTTCGTGCCATGCCAAGACCAGCGGAATATTTATGGCCCGCATTTAATCACGTAGTCTAAACTGCTTCATCATCATTCAATTGCAGCAGTGCAATGATAGCCAATATATCTAGAAGGATATTCTGCCCTTCGGCTGCCTTGTTGCGCAGCCTGAGGCCCTTACCGTCTTTACGACAATGCCCTCAGCAATGCCTAGTTAATAGCATGCGATTCCTCCACAAATCCTCACGATTGCTCGAGGAGGAAAGGCAATCATTTCGAGGTCAATTATACGAGAGTACGGCACGCAGAATTCAGCGTCAGCGCGAGGCTGAAGCTCGCTTTGCTGAATCAATACCACCATCTAACTTCGCCCGCCGGGCGGCTTTCACCTTCTGTACAAATCCCAGCGCAATTGAATTGGCTATGGCTGACTTTGGAAAGCCATTGTATTCTCATGCGCATTATCTTACTGGTTCGGATCGATGAAGCCTGCAGAAGTTTCTCCTTTATCCACAGCTCCCCTAGAGGCTTTGGATCCGAAAGGCCTCAAACACAAGACCTCCCAATCGAACCTTGAAGCCTGCTGGGCAGACATGGTGTCTATTGTTGGGAATGAGCATGTGTCAACGGAGGAGGGTGACCGTCAATCTCATTCCGGGTCAGACTGGTCTTCTTATACGACCAAGGACAGCGAAAGACCTTTCATGGTCGTCTATCCATCAACTACGGAAGAGGTTAGCGAGATTATGAAAGTATGTCATAGACGCAAAATACCTGTGACAGCCTACTCAGGCGGCACGAGCTTGGAGGGGCATTTATCAGCTACCAGAGGTGGCATCTGTATGGACTTCTCTCGAATGGACAAGATACTTAGACTGCATAAAGACGACTTGGATGTCATAGTACAGCCTGCGTTGGGATGGGAATTACTCAATGAGGAGTTAGGAAAAGAGGGGTTATTCCTCCCACCAGACCCAGGACCAGGCGCTATGATTGGCGGTATGGTTGGCACAGGATGCTCGGGAACAAATGCATACAGATACGGGACAATGAAGGACTGGGTGCTTAGCCTGACTGTCGTCTTGGCTGATGGGACGGTAATAAAGACGAGGCAACGACCACGTAAGAGTAGCGCTGGGTACGATCTCACACGGATGTTTATAGGAAGTGAAGGTACTTTGGGTCTAGTGACGGAAGCCACACTCAAAGTCACGGTGAAACCGAAGAGCGAGAGCGTTGCAGTGGCTAGCTTTGATACCATAAGAGAAGCTGCTGAGTGCGTATCACGGGTTGTGGGAGAAGGGGTGCCTATCGCTGCAATCGAAATTCTGGACAATGTTCAGATGCGCTGTATCAACGAAAGCGGAGCAACAAGCAGGGCCTGGAAAGAGGTCCCTACCCTGTTTTTCAAATTCTCAGGCACGCCGACGGCGGTAAAAGAACAAATTGGGATAGTGCAGCAAATAGCCAAAGGCAAAGGTAGCAAAAGCTTTGACTTCGCAAAGAATAAGGATGAGGCTGCAGAGCTCTGGAGTGCAAGGAAGGAAGCCTTATGGAGTGTAATGGCTCAACGGAGAAATGAAGGTGACCATGTCTGGACAACTGACGTGGCCGTACCAATAAGCAGGCTACCTGATATCATCGAGGAAACCAAGGATGACATGGCGAGCAGTGGACTTCTTGCCGCTATGGTCGGCCATGCTGGAGATGGTAATTTTCACGGTAAGCACTCCCAAATTTGTATTCCAAATATTGCTGATCATTGTAGCCATCATCCTCTTTAATGACGAAGAGCGCCACACTGCCGAAGAGGTCGTGCACCGAATGGTCAAGCGTGCCGTCGAGATGGAAGGCACAGTGACCGGAGAGCACGGTGTCGGCCTTATCAAAAGGGACTATCTGGCTCACGAACTGGGCGAAACGACTGTAGATGCTATGAGGAAGCTGAAACAAGCTTTCGATCCGCTCTGCATACTCAACTGCGATAAGATAGTACGAGTTGAGAAACCGGCTGCTAGTGAAGTAAAGCCTTGGTAGTAATAAATAGAGAGCTGTTTACGTTTAGAGGGTTCTATGCTCCACCGGCTCTGGCTTAAGATTGTATGGTGTTGGGCTCCAGCGGCCGTGCATGCCGAGACAGGAAAGAGCGCTGGGTGCTCGGTCTTATCCGCCGAAATGAACAATAGCCTGTGGCATCGTCGACCGTGGAACGGACAATACCTCTGGAAGGACGTTTTTGATGTGACTGTCCGAGGATTCAGGCGAAAACCTCCGCGAGGGTGGTGGTGGTACGATAATTGACGTAGGTAATAGCAGGCGCAGTGGTGTAGAGCTAAGGTAAGAACGAGGTCGAGTCGTTCGATGCTTCCGCGGGATGAGTATCTAATTGAATTCTACACAACACAATGGAATGTATCATAGGCTATCAAAGCGTCGGAAGCTCACTTGGAGAATCTTTACAGTTCTGGCCGCTTCGCACTCACTATCTAGTATACTCCTTCTGCAAGAGCCTAGCAATAGTGCTCAACTGAATATTACTCGTCCCTTCATATATCGCCCCAATCTTACTATCCCTGAACATTTTCTCCGCAATCCCCTCCCTCACAAACCCCATCCCGCCCATCCACTCGATCGCTTGTCCACTCACCCTCCCCGCTACTTGCGATGCATACAGCTTCGCCATAGCAGCATCACGAACAAAGTCCAGCCCTGCTTCCTTCTTACGAGAAGCATTGTATACTAGAGCACGGGCGGCGGATATCTCGGTGTATGCTTGAGCGAGTTGGTGTTGCATGCCTTGGAACTCGCCAACGAGCTGGTTGAATTGTTTTCTGTCGTTCCAGACATAGCCAGCTGCATTCTCCCATGCTCCGAGTGCTAGACCGGTCATTTGTGCGGCTATTCCTATTCGTCCTTCGTTCAGGATACCGATGGCATATTTGTAGCCTTGACTTTCTTCGCCGAGGAGTTGTTCTTTCGGTATCTCTACATCGTCGAAGTTGATAACGCAGGTACTACTGGCTCTTATGCCCAATTTCTTCTCTTTCTTGGCTATCGAGAAGCCTTTTGCACTTTTTTCGACCACGAACGCTGTTATGCCTTTGTAGCCTTTGCTTGGATCTAGGTTAGCGAAGACGATGAAGAAATCCGCTTCAACTGAATTGGTAATCCACATCTTGGAGCCATTTATTCGGTAGCCGTCTGCCGTTTTCTCGGCTTTGGTCTTTAATGCGAATGCATCTGAGCCGGATGCTGGTTCTGAGAGGCAGAACGAGCCCACGGTCTCTGTTGCTAGCTTTGGTAGCCATTTCCGCTTCCCTTCCGCCGTGGCATATTTCATTATTGTTGTGTTGACGAGTGTGTTGTGTACGTCAACCAGCACGCTGACACTCGGATCTACCCTCGCTAATTCCTCTATACCGACTATAGCAGCTGTGAAGTTCATGCCTGCACCACCGAATTCCTCGGGGATCTCTATGCCCATCAATCCTTGCCCGAAGAGTTGTTCGACGATGGCAGGATCCATGGTTTCGGCTTCGTCCATTTCCCGAACTTTGGGTAGGACTTCCTCCGTGGCGAATTTACGGACCGAGTCGGCCATTGCGGCCTCAATGTCTGAAAGGTGGGAGATGGGGGTCGGGGGAACGGAAGAAATGTCGTGGGCGTCTGCATTGGGGCGGCGGGATGTTGTGCATAGGAGGCGGAGACTCGATCAACTTGGTCAGCAGAGGTCTCTGGCTACGGTTCACATTTCATAGAGAGCTTATATTACCATTGAGGAGAGACTCTGAGGCATTGAAATGTGGGGAGAGAGGCAGCAAGGCTGAGGGGCCGCAGTACTTTGGTCAAACTAGCCATGTTGAAGTATCCTATGGTCACCAAGTGTGCTCATGCATAGATATCAATGAATATAAGAACTCTGGAGACCATAAGTGCATCAGACATGATGTTAATGACATGCATTCCCCAGACCTCGGCAAGTCAATTTCGCCGATGCTAACCGTTCACGTTAGCCGTCATCTCCGTAAAAAGAAATTAATCATTCAGAGTCATGTCCATATTTCTGTTGGCGTCTTTTGCCTCGGCCCTTATGAGCTACGAGCAACTGGCTCAGAAGTACACAGTGTCAGAGATATCACTAGGCTGAAAAGACGCCCTGATGAATAAAGTATACAGTGTGAAGATGCGTTCTGTAATCTTTCAGGGACAAACCGAAAGCTTGCGTACACGCGGTCTCTTTGCCTTTGAAACCAGTTGATGCGTGCTCGTTTGTCTGTTTTATTGCAGGGAGCAGATGGGCGCAAATGAACTGATCAATAGGTATTCTGTCAGTCGTCACTTTCGCACCTGTTGCACCAATCTTGGAGGCTCCCAGCTCGTATCAAAAGTTGAGATAGCCCGCCTTTCGTGAATTGAACTGGCGAGCTTGGCTTGATGGCGAGTTTAAGATACTGTTTAGTATCTTACCACTAGTTATCACCCATTTGGTTCAGTCGTTCCCAATCAGCTATGACTACACCACCAGGCACAATGCGCCCAACACGGTGCATCTTTTCTCCGGGAGTTGGAGGACTTGAAGGTTGTTCTAATCAAGATTGATCAGATGGCCAAGAATGCTGTTGTTGGGGAGGTGTTTGGGAACGACCAGTCTTCCCTTCTACCTATAAAGGAAAGCAATCAATATGTTAATCTGTTTAGGTCAATACGTTAAAATTGGAGAAACGACGCTCCGATGGCTCATTCAGACAGAAGATGAAGGCTTCAACATAGCCTTTCTCGGAGGACAAGGCCTTAGGTTTGATTGAAGCGCTATATCAGCATCTTGCAATTTACAAGACTGCTCTGGCTCTTGACAACCTGACCGTGGGGAACCTCACCTTAAACGAAGTGAGGCAATCTAACGCCATTGAGCAATATACGCAAACTGAGGCTGTGCTAAATTCCCTATCTCCTTTGAGCATGTACCAAAGGCAACAGGATACCCTCTCCAGACGATATGGGACCACGGGCTCCTGGTTACTGTCAGGCCCAGCTTTTCAAAAATGGGTCAACAGCCAGAGCTCTGATAGAACGCTATGGTGTCCGGGGGATCCGGGGACAGGCAAAATTGTCATCACCTCCATCGTCATGGATTACCTGGCTCATACGGTTGGTAGCAAAGATATTCGAATTGCCTACATCTATTGCGGTTGTAAAGATCAGACCGTGCAAACTGCTTCAAATCTTATCGCATGTCTGGCGAGACATTTAATAAGAAGACCACAAAAATTACCACAACAGTTGGAAAATTTCACAAGAAGCTGAAACAGCAAAGTAGGAAACCTGATTTAAAAGATTAGAGGAGAGAATTGGTTTCTTTGTGCAGTGAATGTGAAAGAACACATATACCCGTTAACGCTCTTGACGAATGTGAAGCAATCCACGAAAGGACACTTTTCCTACCCCTGCTTCAGTCTCTGCCTCATGGTTTAACAAGGCTCTTCGTTGCCAGCCGCCCAAAACATGAGGACATCTACCACGTAGTTGCTACGGCACCTCAAATAACCATAGGCCCTCCCCCTGGACCCGATATAGAGATTAAGCGCTTCATTACGGAAACAATGGAGGAAAGGAAAGAGTTCATGGAGAGGTTGACCCCGTATTTAAAAGATTTGATTATAACTACGATGTGTACAAGAGCATCTGGAATGTAAGTAAGCCCACTTTCTAGTCAAGACGTCGGGCTGAAACGGTACTTTCCTACCAAGGTTCCTGCTCGCAGCGCTTCAAACCGACTGAATATGTGTTGCAAGGACCCTTAAAAAGATCAAACCAGCTCTTAATTCGATGCCAAGTGAATTGGATGACTTCTACCGGGAAACCAAAGAAAGGATTCAGAAGCAGCCTGGAGAAGATAGTACCCCCGGAATGAGAGTATTGAGCCGGGTGATTCACATGAGAAGGCTCCTATCAGTCGAAGAACTTCACCATGGCCTGACCGTGGAATGCAATGACGACGAAGAGCAGCCAAGAGAATTTGACGCAGAAAACCTTCTGATCTGAGGACAATGATGTTCCTAAGCTTGAGTGGCCAGCACAAGCCCTAGAAAACCCTGGAGTTCACGTATGCTCGACCCTGCCTCCTAGCTTAGCTCCACTCATCAGCGTCATCGAATCTACGCCGCCCAGTAGTCTTGACCGATCTGCTACAGAAGATATCCCTACGCTAGTAACTTTATATTGAGATCGGCCTTAGACTGTCGAAGGACGTGCCCATCCTGAGTCGCTTTAGGATAGTTCTCATAATAAGCCCAGCTTCCGCGAATCTACGTCTCAAAAATCGTGAGGTTGGACGCTTAAACGCAGGCAGATAGTGCTTGGAAGTGGTTTGGGAGGATATTATTGCATACGAAGTCATTAGATCTAATGTACATGAAGCTCTAATCAACGACCGCCTTGTATAAGTATAAGGTAACAAAAACATAAATCCAAACGCTTACATATCAATGACTCACTACCGCAACAATACAAGAAGCAAACAGCGTGCTATGTAGAAAGAACGAAATCATAAAATTCCGGGGCATAGAAGAATGATTACCGCCGGGTTAAAAATCCAACGTTGGTTGAAAAACGAACCATCATCGCCGAGGCATAAAATATAAAGCACCAGGAACTGACAACTGGCTCTTTATTGGGATATGTCCTGACCCAAGTCATCGGCGAATGATTTGGATATGTGGTCGATGCCGCGACATACTTCTCAGACGGAACCGCGGCCTTGTAAAGCTGTCATCAGAGGAGTAATCTTCGTAATGGCGACTCCCACCTCTTCCCCTCCTCAAGGATCCCCTTGGCCTTAAGCGAGGTCTTATGAATCTGACATGCTCGTAGTCAGAGTCGGACTCTGAGTCGTCAGAAGGGTAAATATGCCGCCGGCGGGAGGGTCCTCGACTCCGGCCTATCCTGCTGTAATTCCTCGGGCGTGAGTGGCTTCTGTGCGCGCGAGATTGGCTCCTTGGTCGATGCCTAAAGACACTTGGTAGGCGTTGTCCGTGGCCTCCACCTATCCTCTGCGGTGAACGGCGACGGCGATTGTCATCTTCGGACTCGGACGATTCGATGACTACTATATCGTCGTCGTCTTCACCATGTTCGAAGCGGTGACCATGGTTACCTCCGTGCCCGAAGTTGTCACGGCGCCTACGATTAGGCTGACGACCGCGCCTGTGGTGACGATGACCTCCACGCTCGGGTTCGTCTGATTCCTCCTCACCGTTAGAGTCCTCATGGCCGCCGCCGCCTGGTCCTATGGGCACAATTCTCGGATCTTGACCTCTATGATCGCCATGACCACCACGGCTTCCAGGACGCCTATGATCCGGTGGTCCTGGTGGCAATTGATGGTGCCCGCCGTCGCCGTGCAGTTGGTGCTGCTCTCCGTGATCCTGCTGGTGGTAACCTCCATGGCCTTGCATCATCCGCTGCTGGTGCTGCATTTCCTGCATTTGCTGCACATACTGAGGTGGGATGCGCTGGCCTTGCAATATGATATCATTCAACTGTCGCGCTCCTAATACTCGTCGCCTATGAAGTTCTTCGTCGAGTCGCAGTCGCTGTTGGTTCAGGACTTCTTGATGCCTAAAGTCTTCCTCGTCCCAACGAAGCTGAGCAGCGGCCTTCTTTCGGTCCCATTCATCTATCTGGTTCTGGCGCCTCTGGCTGGCATTGTACGGAACCATGGCCCAGTCGTCACCACCGATGCGTCTGCGGCCCCGCCCCCGGTCATCCGTGACGTGTCTGCGGTTTTTCGTGAAGTAGAGACGTTTGACACGGGGCTCGTTGGCAGAGCGAGGACGCATTTCCTCTATCCCCAGGCTGCCAAAACCAAGGAGGTATGGCAAGCTCATTGAGACTGTATTCACAATAATAAATGAATGGATGAGAAAGCAATAAGACTATTTGCAATAGAGATCAACGAGTTAGATTGTTCTTGATGGCAAGGTGTGTATGAGATCAGGCAAGAAGAATTAGGATAATTGAAGAAATGTAGGGAAGGAAGAAGGAAGGGATGAAAGGGGGGGGAGCTTGCGCCTCTTTATGCCTACGACTGGGAGACAAGGCTATGATTGTTGGTACAAAGGGACAGGATCACGCGAAAATGAGACTAAGTAACAACAAACATTTGCAATCATAGCCCATCGCAGGCTCCATTTTTCCGACTCGGTGTGGCTTATTCTTGAAGCTTGAAACGCATCTGCAGGCTCCCAACAATAAAAATGGACACGAACAAGATGATCATAGCCTTATTCTTCGGCACTCGAAGCAGCTCGAAGCACTGTAGAGAATGCAGGGAGAGCATCCAACCGGCAGGTTCAGTATCAGCTTTCTGTAGATGCCCAGATCGGTCAGTGCTGAGCCCCCACGAGAAGTCGACGCATGTGGCACGATTTCCTGCGCCCCATTGGTGAAGGACCAAGAGCCTCAGGCTGATGATTTATGGCTGCGACACTGAACAATTACTGTAGAGTAGTAGGTAGTAGAGTAGT
>QKZZ01000301.1:0-10054 GCA_003521265.1 Cetradonia linearis
TCCTTATCCTTTTCCGCCCAGAACTCCCTCTGCTCGAACCCCACTGGTTGTCCCTGATCCTCATACTGCGGAAAATAATCCTGCATATGCACCGCCTCGTCCGCATCCCTAAGCGGCTCGTACTCATCTTCGTAAGAAGCCGCTATGCTGTGCACATACGACATCGCTCCAGTACCTACCCCAGTTGTGCTGGAGTCTTGTTCGCGGAGGACGTAGCGGGAGTCATCGAGTACGATGGGTTTTAGGTCTTTAGACGCACGGTCGATGATAGCCATAGATTGTTCGAGGAATTCTGCGCTTTTGAAGGAAACGCGCAATGTCCAGCGGTATTCGTCTATGCGTGCGAGGTAGAAGATCGCTTCTTCCTTACTCGATGCTGTAGCGCAGAGGAGGGACTGGAAGATTCCTATGAGGGCGAAGTTAAATTTCGAAGCGAAGTACCAGAAGGATTGCAGGTGTTCGGGTTTGAGGCGGTTGACGAAGCCCATGGCGGATATCAAGCGGGTTTTTGCTGCTGTGCGGCAGATGTCGAGGAGGTGGGAATCAGTGCAAGTGGTGAGGGTGCGGAGAATGCGGCGGTGGAGGGTAATCTCGGAAGCGAAGTATGCGAGATGCAAGTAGCCTGTGGAAGAGAGTTTTCGGACTTTGACGTCGTCCATGCTTGGGGTCTCAGGGAGGGAAGCGAACCATTCCTTTAGGCGGAGTTGGAGGGGTTTTACCTTCGCGAGGACGAAGCGGGTGGCGTCGGGGCCGATGTCGAGGATTTGTTGGTCGGTGCGGAGGGAGTAGAGGGAGCGGAGGATTGAGGAGAGGATCTCGGCGAGGGAGACCATGTGTGTGAAGAGGAGGCAGCCTTTTTCGACTTCGGTGCTGCCTTCTTCGTCGTCTTCGTCTGCGGCGGACTCGGGGAAATCAGTCCTGGTTAGTGATGATACGGCCCATTCTGTACTTGCTATGTGGCAGGGGCGGCCGTGGACGAGGGATGCCCATGTGTCTTGCATGTATAAGGCCCAAGCTAGGCGTTTACGGAGGCCACGCTCCCAGCTGGGGATTTTCCAGGTTGAGCAGTCGAGGTGGAGGCCCAGCTCTTGACCTACCGCTACCATTTGGGCTGTTAAGCTCCATGTATCACCTCTTGATGTCTGGAGTAGCAACAGACCAGCTTCGACTGTAGAGATCTTGGGCCGACTAATAACATAGCCAAGACTCTTCCGTGCAAGCTCCTCAAGAGCTGTAACATCAGGCTTCTGCAGGCTAGCTAGTTCTGAACTATAGCTCCAGAAATTCAAGGCTAGTATGTAGACAGCAGCTAGAATAGCTGGCGAGAACTCTCGATGAGTCCGTTCATACTTCTCTAGGTAGACTTTCTTGTGAAGTATGGGAAAGCTGGGATGAACAATTCTGAAATACAGGTTGATTAGAGATTTACCATGAGGGGATACGATAGCTTCGATGGCGTCAAGATCTTCAAATTCTTCTTCGTAGTGCTCAGTACCTTCATCAGGTTGCATAAGAAAGGAATCTTGTTCATTGACATGCCGAAAGGAATCGGCACCGATGCCGGACTTGTCTTCGCCAGTCTGCTTCAGTCGAATGAGCCCAGGCTCATGCTCACCACTCGACCCTACGTACAGGCCATGGCGATGCCGCTGTAATCCGAGAGTTTTCTTTAGTAATGATGGGCCTTTCAGGTTTGCATAGTCATCAATCGGCGGCTCCGGACTTCTTAGAGACAGAGCATGCTGGGAAAACATCGGATGTGGGCCCTCTCCAGGAGATCTGCAAAAGTGTTAGGTTATATAGTATGCTAATGGCCCGGGAATAGGATACCTTATCTTGACATTTCTGACTTTATCTTCAAGGTTCAAAGATTTTCGTTTCCGCGACTGCGGCACCTCGACGTAGGTGCAGCGCTGATTGTGAAACTCGCAGAGAACACACTTTGAAGCGCCGTCGTTGACAACGCAACGGCTTTTTCGTTTTCGGCAGGCGTCACAGGGTCGTGACTTAGGAGGGATCTGTTCAACAGATGGGCTAGTGCCATCTTCATCAATGGCGAAGCTTTGAGAGTCATAAGACCGCGAATGTGCTAAAGTTGACGGACGTTGCCTGGGTTGCCCAGTCGGCATATTTTGATATGAAGCGGATGTGGTGTCCATGGCTGGTTGGCTTCCGCTGATATTGATTTTGGGATATGTCGAGGACGAGTAGTCGACTAAGCTTAGACATTCAATCTGTATAAATATCAAATTCTCTTCTTCAAATAGCAATATGAAAGAAGAATAAGAGTATTCAGCGTTAGTAAAGTGCATGGATGTCAATCTTGCAGGTGCAGGTACCGAGCATCTGGGTCAAGTAGCGCGGGGAACAGGCTCGACAGGCAAGCCCAGCCTGGCAAAGCTTCGGTAGGCCTAGATTTGCACATGGCTGCCGGCTTTAAGGGTTAGAAATGATCAAGCTGAGTGGCCGACGGGGAATATCAATATCGTCGGCGTGGAGGTTGGCGTTGCGCGATAAGAGAACAGATAAGGGGCCTTCAAGGCTTGGCATCAAGTCACCAATGCTAACGTTAACAAGATTTGCTACGTCAATCGACATGTTCGGATTCAATGTTACGGCATTCGATATTGCCACATCCGACGCATTACGAATAGCAAGAAATCATCTTCAAGACATAGTATCGTAATATATCGCTGCCATCCATCTGCCCTTTGCTAAACTGATAAGGAGATAATCGACACTGCTCATCACACGCCTGGCCTAGACAATATCGACTTCCTTTAAGTGCGTTTGAACTCCTTCTTTCTCATTGACGCTATCCTCTTCCTCAATTGGGCTGACGTCGCCCTTCTGGGGAGGAAGAACGGCCATGTCGATGATCTGAGCCGTGGGCGGCGAGATGTATTTGGCGATGACGTAGTAGCTCAGGAGAGAGATGGTGAACCCGAAAAGCCAAGCGAAGGTATATATCTGAAGATTTGAAAGTCAGCGGGTAACAATGTATTAAGCTGGGCATCAATTTACTCACCTTCCATGCACCACCAATAGCTAACTTGACGTTGATACTCTTAGCGAAGCCAGGAATCAAAGGGACAAATCCACAGCCAAAGGCGGCGAAAGCTCTCCAATTGACGCCATGGCTGTAATAGTAGATACCACGGTCCTTGTACAGTTCGTGGATATTGAGCTTTCGCTTCTTGATCAGGTAAAAATCGGCGACCATCACCCCGGCTATCGGTCCCATCAAACAAGAATAGCCTGAGAGGAAAGCAAGCAGACCGGCAGCATTGTTGATGATGTTCCATGGAGTGCATGCAACGCAGAAGATCGAAATGATAATCGTTGCTCGGAAGATGTTGATATATCTAGGATATAAGCCCGACACGTCGTTACTGAACGGGTAAGTGCCGGCTGCGATCTGATTGCCAATGGTCGCAAGCATGAACGAGAAAGCCACGAAAAATTGTGCTGCTCGACTGTCGAAGTCCTCGATCACGGCAGGCATGTACCATTGAAAGGAACCCCAGATGGCGCTGTGGGCAGATGTCACGAAAATGGGAGTCAGAGAACCGAGTGTACCAATCACGGGAAGTGCGAAGAATTGACTGTGTTTAATCATTTAGTCTGACCTCATAAACGGGATTGGGACATGAGACGACTTACTGGTAGCCTGCGAAGCCATTCTTCGAGAACCGACCGAAATCAGGCATGTTGACGGCCATGGAAGAAAACAGGCCAATGATAGCATTGAGACCGGTCAGAGAAGAGTAGGTAGTGTTCATATAAGTACTTGTCATCTGAGACTTCCCCTTGACAAGTGGTCCTCCACCATGTGTGAGAATGACTGCCCAAAGGAACAAAGCCAAGAACGTTGGCGGCACGATGACGGCTTTGACGAGGAACAGGATGCGGAGCTTCTGGATAGGCATCGACGCGAGAATGGTTTGGAATATCCAGTAGATGAAGAAGCATAGAAGCAGCGAAGATGTAATACCAGCTGATTCGGGTAGATGATTAGGGAAGTTCCTGAAGCTTGGCCAAATCGCCTGAAGGCAGTTTTGGAGGAAGGCTCCGGCTTGCACGCAGAGAATGGCAGTCCACATGGCAGCAACGAAAGCTCGGACGCAGATGGCGAAATATGAACCGTACATCCCAAAGATGGACCGCACAATCACAGGGAAGGCAATGCTGTACTGAGCACCCATTTTGGCTGTGAGGGTGATGACTCCACTGCAGATGCAAAAGCCAAAGAAGACGATCGGGATGGTCTCCCTTGCCGTGAAGCCAAGAGACATGACCGATGAGACAGTACTGGCAAGAGGAGGAGCAAGCATGTCACTGCACCAATATGACCAGTACTCTAAGCCTCCCCAAGTCCTCATGTCGACAGCCACTGGGTCAAGGTCTGTAGAAGACATTCAATCATTGGAAAAAGACAGCCTAGACTGGGGACGCTCACCCTTGTTAGACCACCGTGGGCTGTTCTGGTAGATTCCAGCGACGTATGGGACACGTGCATGCAAGTGAGGAGCAATCTTGGCCTTAAGGCGGTTGGCAGAGAGGAACGACATCTTGACATTAGCAGAATATGAAGAGAGATCTTGTGTCTAGAGAGAGAAACCAAGCAGAGGAAGTCTTTGACCGAACTCGTATTCGATGGGATATATCAAACAACAAGATGGTAAACTCCAGGCAGAGCTTGGTTTGCTGAGTGGATATCACGAGACGTATATAGCTATTTCAAAGCGCCATGGAACCATATCTCAGGAACGCGCAAGATAACACTACTAGAAATCACAGAGGAATTGAATGAAAGAGGAATCTAGAACGCCATCAACAAATAATGGTGTCTTTGCAGAGAAGCAAAACAATGCTTAGCGAAGACGCAGAGCCTACGGCTACGGCCATAACGATGTGGATAAGCCTTTTCGCTCAAGCTCGATAGTCAGTTGCATTTAGGAAGAGCTGCAGGATTGTTTGAGATACTGATACTCGTACTGGCTTTGTTAAGATACATACTTGAATGTTCTTGAGAGGCCGCGGCTGCCGGAGGGCCTTCGGCCTCATGAGATTCTTGGCTAGCGTTGGCTTCCTTCCCCTCAACTTTCAATATCAGGACCAATGGCAGAACACCTTCATCCCGCGTTGCCCTTATCAAGTTATCATGTAGTGGCCGCCGGCTCACCGTCGGCTATCTTGAGACCACCATGCTAGAGTTGCAGCCCGGTGCTGTTGCTTTGTGGAGCAATTCTAGACGTTCTCTGAATGTAGTTCTAGCTTCGGACGCGGAAGACGAGGCGATATGTGTGGACCCAATGCTAGGAATTGCAAGCTAACCATGCATTCAACAGAATGATCAATTGCGCAAGGGTTTCCTCGTCCAGGTTCAATTGCCTATTACATATGACTGATACCAGCCCTTTCCTTGGAATTCATACCACTGCGCTTACAGACACACTGGCAATATGGACTCCTACAAGACGATCCCCCCGATGCTCACCGTGGACGCAAAACCGTATCCTTACGCTTTCCCTCCAATTAAGACCGCATTGCTTGTCATAGACATGCAGCGGGACTTCATACTCCCAAACGGGTTCGGAGAGATACAGGCTGGAACGGGGCTCGATGCTGTGCAAGCCTCTGTCGCTCCTACGAAGAAGCTACTCAATACATGTCGTCAAGCCGGCGTAGGCATATTCCATACTCGAGAAGGCAACAAGCCCGACTTGTCCGATTGTCCCTCGTCCAAATTAATACGGCAAAATGCACAACCGGGGAATACCCAACACCTGAAAGCCATTGGCGACATGGGAGAAATGGGAAGGCTTCTGATCCGCGGCGAATGTGGGCATGATTTTGTTGACGAATTGCAACCACTGCCTGGCGAAGTTGTCATCGACAAGCCAGGGAAAGGAGCGTTTTGGCAGACCAATTTAATGGACAAGTTGAAAGCACAGGCCATCACCCACCTGATTATTTGTGGTGTGACCACTGAATGCTGTTTTGCTACATCGCTACGAGAAGCGAACGATCGAGGTTTCGAATGCTGTAAGTCGTACACGCTTTGTCCAGTCACAGATTATAAGTCCACTAATATGAATAGGTGGGATTGAGGATTGTACTGCTGGCTACAAGGAAGAATTCAAATGCCCGACACTAGACATGATACACTGGTCGCAAGGACTGTTTGGATTCATTGCGAATTTGGAACCGCTTGTGGAGGTTCTAAGCCCATATGCCCCAATACCTTCAGCGATCGGTAGTACCACCCCTCCACAGACTCCTCCGGCTTTTGATGGGGACTTAAGTATCAGTGCTCTCCAGAAGGCTTATAAGGCAGGCTTATCGCCTCTCACCGTGCTCGAGGTCGTCTTCGACAAGATTGAAAAGTACCAAAAGATTGATCCAGCTGTATGGATTCTGCTAGAAACAAAGGAATCGGCACTGGAGCGAGCGAGAAATCTGTTGACAAGGTGGCCTGATCGAAGGAGACTTCCACCGCTATTTGGCGTGCCTTTCAGCGTTAAGGACAGCATCGACATTGCAGGTATTCCGACTACCACGGCATGCCCGCCATTAGCACATGTCCCTTCGAAGTCAGCCCCTACATATGAGCTTGTGTTAGAGCAAGGTGCAATTTACATCGGAAAGACGAACCTTGACCAACTGGCTACGGGACTCACTGGCTGCCGTTCTCCATATGGGATACCTCGCTCCGTTCTCAACCATGATTACATCTCAGGCGGCTCGTCTTCCGGCAACTGCGTTTCTGTTGGTGCTAGACTTTGTTCATTCTCACTAGCTACGGATACCGCAGGATCAGGGCGAGTGCCTTCGGGTTTTAATGGTGTGGTAGGCTATAAACCCACAAGGGGTTTGATCTCAGCACAAGGTGTAACACCAGCGTGCCTCTCTTTGGACTGCGTAGCCATTATTGCGTGGAATGTCCGTGATGCTAGAACAGTGTGGGATCTATGTACCGAATTCGATGAAGATGACCGCTACGCAAAGGGCGTTGCTCCAGTCCAGAGACATGTAAATCCAACCGGACCGCAGGCTAAGAGCTTCAGGTTTGGGATACCGCCACCTGAAGCCCTTGCAGTCTGTAGCCCAATCTATCGTCGGAAGTTCAATGAAGCTGTTCAAGGCCTGCAAGCTATGGGTGGACATTTATTGCCCATTGACTGGAGTCCATTAGAGAAAGCAGGGAAACTACTCTACGATGGAACATTCGTGTCAGAGCGCCTTGCTAGCCTGCCTGACGACTGGTTAGAGAAAAACGGAGAACATCTCCACCCTGTCATAAAGGAGATTTTTGATAGAGTTATAGCTAGGCAAAGCACGGCTGTCCAAGCTTACAAGGACCTACAAGCCAAAGCACTTTACACTCGTCAGACGGAAAAGGTGTTCGCTTATAGCTCATCTGGTGTCGACGTTGTCGTTGTCCCCACAGCTCCAACACATTGGACAGTGGAGGCAGTGCTTGCGGATCCAATCGCCAAGAACGCTGTTCTTGGCGAGTTTACGCACTTTGGCAACGTCCTTGACCTGTGCGCTGTAGCAGTTCCAGCAGGGACATATCCTGTGTCGGAAGTCCAAGGTGACTCTACCGCTCAGGGGGAGCTACCATTTGGTGTTACGTTCCTTGGTGGCAGTATGATGGATGCTGAGACTCTTGAGATAGCGCGACGGTTTGAGGACTGGATCCATGAATGTTCATAGCCATGGATCGCATCCATTGCTGATTATCCCTAATCCATGGGCGTTGGCTTTCTTGTAGTCAATAAGGTAAGTTTTGGCATATGTAGTACATAGACTCTATTCATGGCATGATGCCCATGACCTGATATGCATGAACGGACCTCTCTCTTGGCCATATTAATATTCTTTCTTTTGCTTGGTGTCTCAGATCAGCCAGGATCAGCTAGCTGAGATTGTAGAATGCAGCGTGATTGGCCACGAAGCGATGTGTCAAGTGGCGGCTAAGCCGGAGATAAAAAGCTGAAACACTAAGAATGCTCAGTCGGTTACAGACTTCTCCTGTTACAAACAACGGATCCTCCAACAGATTCTGCTTTCTGTATCATCTGCCTGCAGACCCCGTCTGACAGACCCCATCTGAAGGTGCGATTGATGGTAGGGCGCAGACCTCGCCGCACAAGGCGCCAGTCGTCTGCTCAATTATCATACCTGTAACAACAAGATGGAACTAAAGCAGGGGTGGATATGTGCACAATTAATTCCCTCCTCTCAACAGAAACGGAGGATCCTTTTCTTTTACATTATTCTATATTATTATAGTCTGCCTTGCCAGGTACCCCTGGCACACAGACTTTTTCTTCCATCAAGCTGTCTGCCTTTCATATCTGCTGCAAGTGTCATTCGCGGAGTTGCATACGGTTGGATGTCATTATCCAAAGCTGCTGGATCAGCGCTTTCTCTCTCCTTGAACCCTTTGTCACCGGCAGGCTGGTTAATCCAATAATTCACACTCGTTGTCATCCCATCTGTCTCACGGTACCCTGGCCACACTTGTTTCAGCCCAAGAAGGCATACCGAGTGTCCCGAACAATTACTGGATGAGATCAAAAGACACGACATCGCGAGCTTTATGAGCTGCTACTACGCCCAGTCATATCAGATAAGAGCCCTTTACGTCAACAGAGACGCGTTCCCCCAACTCGACTAAGTGTTGATCAACAAAATCTTCGGACCCATTATATCATGCGGATCCGAGTCACCACCTCGATCAATGTGCGCTCCAACACAGTTCCTAACACCCCGGCGCTGGTCCATGACGCTCTCCCGGAGGACTGGAATAATTACATTGTACCAGAGAAGAGAAAGCCAACTCCAGAAATGCCTTCTCTGGAATCAGCACAATCCCGCTTCCTCGTCAGTCAGCGCATTCCAAAAGGTTCCAGGCTCTCTGCATGGCTTCACGGCTTCTCCGTCGTTGGCAATCAGCAGAGGCCAACTGCTGCACATCATCGCAAAGTCTCGCACACGACAACAGAATGCTACTCCAGGACGCCGCGCAGAGGCACGAGTCGGCACCATCCCACTGGACTAAGGCCAGCTAACTCGACTCGCGAAGTCATAGACCCAGCCCACTCGCCTACCATTTCTTGCTGGCCACTCAGCAATCAGAGCTTCGACGACAGGAGAGACCCATTGGAACTCCACACAACCCGAACGCCTGCAACTGCGAGTTCCCCCCGCCTGAAAAGCAGCACCCATCGACGAAAAAAGATCCACAAATCGTCGAAAAGTTCTCAACGCACCTGCTTTCCGCACGTCACCGACCCAAAGATCCGCCACAAGGTTTTCGGCTGTCTCTTCTTTGGGACCCTCCTGACCCTTATCCTAACGACCTGTACGTTTCCCCAACCTCTCGAAACCCTAAGTCGCAACTCAACCCAAACTAACGGTCCACCCCTCACAGATCTCGCCCTCGCAACTTCCAACACCCTCCGCGGCCCAACCTTCCACGCCGTCTTCGTTTTCATCATCCTCGTCTTCACAATAATATTCAGCCACTACCTGATCCGTCTCTGCATGCTCGCCTCCAAATCCAAGAAACGGTTTGGTTCGAATCGCAAGAGAAAAGAGAGGAGGATGCAATGGCCCGGTAATGGCTATGCCAATGATAGTCATGAGGATTTAGAGGCAGGCTTTGCGCCCAGTGACCCAATCCGAGTTACAATGGTACAAGATGAGGATATCACAGGCTTGGGCGATGGTAGCGTACTGGCGGACGAGGGTGATGAAGATAAGGAACTCCCGCCCCCGCCGCCAGCATACGGGTTGTGGAGGAGCAGTGTGGTTTGTCTTCCTTCTTCCCCCTTCCCCATTCTCCTAACCTACCAAACTATCCTAACTTGTGTTCAGAGAGCCGATCCCAACCTCATCCATTGGCAATCCATCCCCCCAACCCCCAGCCACGCACCCTCCACGCTACAAGGAGAGACCCGCGCCTTGGTTCTGGCAGGGAGTGGACATCGCCCGCCTAGTTATGCGGAGGAGGATGCGGGGGAGATGGTGGGGCCCGGAC
>QKZZ01000304.1:0-10119 GCA_003521265.1 Cetradonia linearis
CAAGTCATCATAGAGCTCCTACTTCGATATTTCTGACATCAGATCACCAGATCACCAGTGTTCATGCGCACTGGACCTTGCGATTTTCTCCTGTCGCGCTTTTTGACTACTTATATTGGTTGAACTCTAGTTCATTTATAATCCCCGGTCGCTTTGTTGAACAACCCATTGCCACATAATTAACATTGTCTCTTCTGTATCCGATATCGTTCCATGTCTATTCCAACCCTCAAACATCTGATCCATAAAGATGAGGCTGAGAGTTCGTGAAGTAAAAATACAAACCCACTTCGTGTTAGACCATCCTAGAGACTTGCATAGTGAGAGGCTTTCCGTCTATATCATAGCAGCTTGCTCATACCTAATGCAATGTTATGCTTTTACTTAGGTTCGTGGGACTGTACGCTGGGCATTTGTCCTATGATACAGCGCTGATGTCAAGCTGTTGTGTCCTTTAGTGGAGCAATCATGTCGCTGTGGTCTCAACTCTTTTGAGCACGAATCTACATCAAGCTCCTTCCCAGTCTCTTCGAGCCGTCAGCATTTTGAGGTTCAAAATTACAAGAAAGAATGGCCGTTCGTCTCTAGGACTCATCACTCGGATTCTCCCAATGACTTAATTGATGTGGCATGGTCATATAACACAATTTATCCTTGTTGGCTACTTTGTTGCCGAGTTCATTTCCATTCCATGCCTTCTATCTTTACACAATCGTTACTCAGATAACATGAAGTTGCGCTTGAGAAGACGCGACGCCACACCGTACACTCCTAGTACGAAGATAGACTGACTGCTCGCGTAACGTCGTAGGCTGTGTGTCCTGTAATTCTAGACACTATCCGATTGAATATGTTGAAGCTCACATAGAATAACTCGAATTATTTTAAATCGTTTTGACTCTAGCTGGTAAGTGCTTTTGATCCGCATGTTTAACTTCCACTACAGTAGTCTGCCTTGTATTTTGCGGAGGTGGAGTACGGATGTCCGTTTTTCTCCTGATTTTATACCGTTTTGGCCAGAACCAGTCCGATCAACCTCACGTCTGGCTTTCCGCACGCACTCTGAACGTGGCTTACCACCAGAGGAAGACAAGAAGAACCACTAAAGAACCGATGCAGATCCCAGCCATCTCGCCAGCCGTCAACCCTATGCAGAGTCAGGGTGCGCAAAGTATGATTGTATTGGCTGGGTGACACCTGTGGCCAATGGACTAGATGCAGAAGTCTGGCTGGTTGGCGTTTCCGGCCCCGATGATGATGCATTGTGAGTGGTAGTGCTCGTCGCAAACCACGAAGAAACAAGACCTGGAGAAAGAGTCGTGGCTTGAGGAAGATTAGAGATGGAAGAGTCCATCTAGGATAGCTATCAGTCATTGGAGTATCCCGATCAAGTCAAAGATCAGGCTAGAGAGGATTGTACGTTTACACACAATTGTTGGGAGGAATACGTTTGGATTTTTCACAAATTACCGACTATGCTCACGATCTTAGTCATTTAAGGGCGAAAATGAGGGGTCGGACCCCCTGTCATTAAAATAACAGCATGGCTGGATGGTGTAGATTTCCGCCAATCAGTAAGCACCAATAACCACGGAAAGCCAACTGTTCAGCAAAGCAAATGAGCAACTTTCGACTCGATGAAATGATGCTTCTGTGCTGAATTGCTACTCAGCGTGCCCAAAGATGATTGCTGGCTATATCATTGAGAACGCTCTCGGACTTATCCTGGTGCTATCGTTGTTTCTTCGGCGTAACGTGACCGAGCATCAACAAACGAGCAATGCTGCCCTCCTTCGCCGGTGCATGGCCATAGCTACACGAGGCTGTGAACAGTCCTATGACTGTGCGGTCTTCTTTACCTTCTCGATCCAGCTCGCTTGCATAGTGGTACTTGCCCGTCTCGACTTCGGGATCAGTGCGAGTGGCATGGGTGACAGCACTGCCAAAATCACATGGGCAATATCGCTTCTTACCATGCTTCCTCCAATGTATGTCGCCTTCAATTCTAGACTCCTACAACATCCATCGGTTGAAGTCACCACTTCAAAGGGTCGGAAGAGCAAGACTCGCACAGAACAATTGAGGTTCTTCTTGTTCGCTCTATGCTTGTTACTGTTCATTTATCCGTTCCTTAGCAGAATGATGGAAACCTTTGGACCGAGCCTGATAGGTGGGAACAACAAGATCATTTCCACAAGTGAATGGGATGCGATCCAGTCCGTATGTATTGCCGGTGTGGATCCTGTTACAAGTGATGAGACTGTTGCCATGGACATTTTTAGCGTAGCTGGCTCTGTGTTCGTCTATTCATTAGGCCTCACCAGAATTATTTGGCCAGCCCTCAAAAGGCAGCATGGGCAGTCACATTTTGTTCAGTATATCCATAAGCGCTGGTCGAAGGAGAGTCATGATTCTCAGCTTATGCTCGTCCTCTTCGTTGTCATCCCTGCCATCGCCGTGAGCCAATTATGGACAGTTTTTCGATTACGCTCAGTCCAGGAGCAGGTGGTTATGGCTTCGGGAAACCAGGATTTTGATACTCAGTGGACATTTGGGCAAATAGCAGCAGTGACGATCTTTGTTCCTGTGCTGGTTGAATGTTGGTTCACCTGGATGTACGGATGAATGAGAAGCAATTAGGTTAGCAGGATTAAGTTAAGAGCAAATTGTTTCATCATAGCTGATTATTTATATAGGCGAAACAACATATCTTTTTATCGGAATTTACAATGACTATGTTGGACTTCTCGAGGCAAAAACTTCAATGAAAACCTAGGGCTGAGCTATGTAAATAGTAAAAGTACCGAAGTTAGACATGTTCTCCGTTTATTGCATTCTATCTTAGGATATTTCCAATCAAGAGAAGCCAACATGGAGAAGACCATTGGTGTACACGGGGTCAACTGGGTAGCATGCTGCAGGAGACTGCCAATCGAGTCAATGTAACTCTGATAACACTTGACAAAGGCAATGATTCTCCCTCCAAGCAAATCAATGCTCGCTCAAACCACATCAATGGTTCATTTACCGACCCTAAGGCTGTTCGAAATCTTGCAGAGAAATGTGACATATTAACTATCGAGATCGAACATAAAGATACTGATGCGCTCGAGGACCTGTCTTCTGGTATTGAAACTAGGGAAGACTGGGGACTAATAAAAAGCACAAAGGTGGAGGTACAGCCAAGCTGGCGGACGATAAGAGTCCTTCAGGATAAGTATGATCAGAAAGAACTTCTCATCAATCATAGGATTTCTACAACACAATCTGTGCCACTGAGTGACGATAGAATATTGGGACTGAAACAGTTAGGCGAGGAGATTGGCTACCCATTCATGCTGAACTCCAGGACAGAAGCCTACGACGGCCGTGGTATCTGTGCTGCCAGTGATCTATCTAAACTGGAAGCGGCCTCGAACACACTCCGAGATCGGCCGCTCTGCGCTGAGGAGTGGGCCACGTTTGAGCATGAACTTGCTGTAATGGTGGTCAAAGTTGAGAATGACGCTGCGGCAGATTGGCAGAAAGCGACCATGGCATTTCCTGTTGCTGAAACCATTCACGAGGAAAGTATCTGCAAGCTGGTCTATGCGCCTGCTCGTAACGTTTCAGCCTCCACGCAGCATCAGGCTCAGGTCCTCGCTAGACGCGCCGTTGCGGGGTTTTGGGGTAAGGGTCTTTGGAGTGGAGTTGTTCTTACTAAAGGATCGTAGGAGCTTGAACCCTTCCCTGTCACTCCTGCACATGCTTACAGCCTAGGGGAATTATTGATCAATGAAATCGCTCCCCGGCCTCCCAATTCGTAAGCTCCCAGCTTATCAAATCTAATCAATGCACAGCTCTAATCCTTCATGGTGCAGCGGGCACTATACCATCGAGGCTTGTACCTTATCTCTATATGATGCCCATCTGCGAGCTATCCTTGGGTTGCCGATACCCGAAGGAAGTTTGCATTTCATCAATCGCGATACTAGTTCCGTAATGCTCAATGTTCTTGGTGGTGCAAAGCCAAACACCTATTTACAAGGTGGCCCATCAGGCTTTATCTATTGCAGGAGCAAGAATTCATTTGTATGGGAAAGAAGAAGCCAGACCAGGGCGGAGAATGGGTCACACTACCGTCGTCGCAAGCTCTCTGGATGAAGCTGAAAGTCGGCTACAACCGTTGATAAAGTTAGTTGACAAGATTCGAGCCGACAGAAAGCAACGGCTGTCGGATGGAGTACAGACTTCAAGCAATAGCCACAAGCCAGCTTCCCATAAAGGAACATTGGCGATATCGCCCATTGTGGCAGTGACAATGGGCTCTGATTCCGATCGTTTTGAGCTTGCTCTGGAAATCGGCCTGCTGAAGGAGTTAAAATACTATTTAGCGTCACCATCACCTCTGCCCATAGGACGCCAGAAAGGATGTTTCAATTTGCCAAAGCGTCAGTATCTCAGGGGATCAAAGTCATCATTACCGCTGCCGGGGGTGCTGCACATTTACAAGGTATGATAGCAGCTAACACTTGGCTGCCGGTTATTGGGGTACCTCGTCAAGAGTAGCTCCTTGGATGGCATGGACAGCCTACTAAACATAGTCCAAATGCCTGTACGTGCAATAGGGGTTTCGTCTCATAGGTACCTGGGCTACGTGGAAAAGTGCTGACACAATGTAGAAAGGATGCCCCGTCGCCACAGCTTCCATCGACAATTCTGTGAATGCTGCGCAACTTGCAGCGCGAATACTGGCAACCAGTGATGTCACTATCCGAAAACGATTGAAGAGCACCTAGCGAGCCAAAGAGCCTTGGCCATCGAGAAAGCTGATAGGATGAATAAAGAGGGCTTTGATGCTTATGACCTCGATCAATAACAACAATCTAGAAACCGAAAACTCTGCAATTGAGCCGCTTTCCCAGAATAGCAAAGATAGTGGAGACTATCGAAGCCGGCAACAACTAAAACGGATGAGAAGCTGACCAAAAAGGACGGTCTGCAACCCAAGCAACCTCGCAAGCAACCTTGCATGCAGACGAGGTCTAGGTTTCGAAGCCGCCCAGGCTAGGGTTTCGTCGTTGGCTTACTTGCGATTTGGCATGAGTGCATGTGTTTCAGAGGTAATAACCGGCCAGCCGGAGGCTCTGGAGGAAGATGATTAGGCTCAGTGATCGTGCAGATTACACTACCTGTCTTTGCCGCGTGCGCTTCATATAGTCTCCGAGTATGTCTGGGGTAGCGCGGGGATGACGAGACTGCTGTGGCGCTGGCCAACGGTCATAGTTGTCATAATACCACGCTCAGCTCACCACCTCCGCAGCCTTTGCATTGTGAAGTATTTCGTACCACGCCTAAGCACCTCCCGTGCCAAACGTCATGTATTTATTCTTCAGGAGCTTGTTCCGCTACTGTCGTGTCTCAGGGCAACGTGAAATGAGAAATGGCCAGTGCATGTAGGGGACGAACAATATCGGCTGTCGCTTCATGCGTAAACTCCTGACCCCAGAATCTTAGGAAGTTAAAATCCCGCACCCACAACGGGCAAGAATTGGCACAACCAAGTCAATTTTGCTTCTAATGGAGAAAAGATAGGTTTGAGACGCCATTGTACAACAGGGTCGCATGGTAGAGCTGTATACTTAGAGTCCAACACATGTCCCGCAGGGATAATTGTTGTAAGCCGCAATGTCTCACAATGAACAAATCCATATAAGTTATCAAAATGCAAGCGCTTCTCCCACGAGGCCGCCTACTGATGTATGAACGCACTTTCGAATCCACCGGACAACGTAGCTAGTTGTATATCTCTCTCTTCTGATTCTGAGCACAAACGTCTTTCGTTTTTCGTTCCTTTTCGTAAGAGTCGTACTGGAGTCTGTCAAACTTTTCGGGTTTGGCGTTAAAAATCGTTTAGGGATCTTATCTGGGTAAGGCTGAAATCTCACGTCCTCACCCAGAATGCCTTGTCCGGCCGATACTACTGGAGGCGGCGATGTCGATAGGTTTCAGCTCTTTAATGAGGCCAACGGGGTCAATTGCCTCCCCAGAACCACCACTCGTCATCACCTGACGGCTTCAAAACTTTCAACCCACCACGTCCCTTTACAAGGTCTTGATATAAATGCTTCGGCCCAGCCACTGAGCTCCAACGTTGCTTTCTGGCCTTCTCTAAAAGCTATTCCGCTAGCGTCTTACTACAAACTCCATCGCGTGCCTTCTCTGACCGCCATGACAGAAGCAGATTCCTCTGACGGAGACTTGGAGCCAATTCAGCTGCCTAGGAGGGAATCGACCACAGAACCTCAACAGCGGCTACCGCACAATGGAGTCATTCACAACAAGCTTCTTGAGCAGGTTGTTCGGACACCTGACCGTGAACCCTCACCGCAACCAACTCATCTGAGTGTTCCAGGCTCAAGCCAGCACAAGGTATTGCACGAGGAGGGGTCGGGCTATGTGGCTCCGAAATTTGAAGGCAAAGAGCTACAAATGGATCAGGGTATGCGCTTCGCCGGCCAAATGCAGGTCTTTGCTTTATGGATGCTAATTACGAAACCTTGTGTAGTCATGGATCAGATCGAAGAGAGAGGCTTCATACCTCCGGAATTCGTCGAATCAGAGACCAATTGGTTCTACAACGAGCTGGGAATCGACGACCTGTACTTCCAAACCGAAAGTGTCCCGGCAATTGTTAACCACATACTTTCGCTCTATGCGGGAAAGGTGGCAGCGTATGCTAGAGATGACGGTCGATTGGAGATACGCTTGGACAAGGAGGCGGCTGACCACGCGGTATACATTGACACCAGCAAGCCTGGTGTAAGTTTGATCGACGGCCCACGGTACGAGCAGCGAATTGATGAAAAGTACATCAACAACTCTACGAGTAGCAACAGCTATCGAGTGGAGACCTTCCGCTCTGGAAGCCATCTTCCAGGAGAAAAGGATCAGCAGCTGCGCTGCTATTTCGTCTACAAATGTCATTTTGCCAATCCCAACCCCAGCTCGGAGGCGACAAATTTGGACATTATTGGGGATAAGCGATTCCTCCAAAAGGCTACGGAGAATACTAAGGCCATCTATCAAGTAGTTATGAACAATGTGGTCGGCCGGACTGGGCCAGTCATTGAGATGTTTGAGATGGAAGCAAGCAGAGAGAAAAGACTTGTTATAGCGTACCGTCAAGGCTCAGCAATGGGCATGTTCAGTGCTCTTTCGGACCTCTACCATTACTACGGCTGTACGAGCTCGCGAAAATACGTGGAACAATTCTCGAACGGTGTTACCATCATGTCCATCTACCTTAGGCCCCTACCCCAGACAGCGTCCAACGCCAAATTCCCACCAATCGAGGCTTCGATCCATCAGATTATGAAGGAAGTGTCACTACTATATTGCATACCCCAAAACAAGTTCCAGGGCCATTTCGCGAGCGGTCGCCTAAGCTTACAAGAGACGATCTATGCGCATTGCGTTTGGGTCTTTGTTGGGCATTTCCTCAATCGTCTAGGATCAGAATATGCATCGCTTGCTTCTATATTAGATCCGAACAACAGTGTGCATGCAGAAATGCTGTCCAAGATTAAGAGACGCCTCAGAACCGAGACATTTACTTCGGACTACATCCTTGAGATCATCAACAAGTACCCTAATCTTGTGCGATCACTATACTTGGCGTTCGCAAACACGCACTACGTTCAGACCAGAGGCGAGCAAGATGACTTCATCCCCACACTTAGCTACCTGCGCCTCAAAGTCGATGTTGTCCTGGACGACGCTCAGCTCAAGTCATTGATCTCGAAGACTGCTATGAACGAGCACGATGAGATGGTCATGACTGCCTTTAGAGTCTTCAACGCTGGCGTTCTGAAGACAAACTTTTACACACCGACAAAGGTCGCCTTAAGCTTCAGGCTTAACCCTAATTTCCTTCCCAAAGTTGAATACCCTCAACCATTGTACGGTATGTTTTTGGTCATTAGCTCGGAGTTCCGTGGGTTTCATCTTCGTTTTCGGGATATTGCACGCGGTGGCATTCGCATCGTCAAGTCAAGGAACCGGGAAGCGTATTCAATCAATGCCAGATCACTTTTCGACGAGAATTATAATCTCGCTAATACTCAGCAACGTAAGAATAAGGACATACCAGAAGGTGGCTCGAAAGGTGTCATCCTGTTAGATGTTAATCATCAAGATAAGGTCAAGGTTGCCTTTGAGAAGTATATCGACAGCATAATGGATCTCCTACTCCCTCCAACAAGTCCAGGAATCAAGGACCCAATTGTCGATCTACACGGCCAAGAGGAGATACTCTTCATGGGCCCAGACGAGAACACCGCAGACCTGGTTAATTGGGCAACTGAGCATGCCAGAGTGAGAGGAGCACCGTGGTGGAAGTCTTTTTTCACTGGCAAGACCCCAAAACTAGGTGGTATTCCTCACGACGTCTATGGCATGACTACTTTGTCTGTCCGAGAGTACGTCTTAGGAATTTACAGGAAGCTTAATCTTCAACCAGAGTCAGTCCGAAAGCTACAAACGGGAGGTCCCGACGGTGACCTAGGATCCAACGAAATTTTGCTTGGGAATGAGAAGTACACAGCAATCGTCGATGGTGCTGGTGTTCTTGTCGATCCTCAAGGACTCAACCGTGAGGAGCTTGTGAGACTGGCGAAGAAGCGTGCGATGATCTCCGAGTTCGATACCACAAGGCTTTCTCCTGAAGGATACAGCGTCTTAATTGAAGATACAGGGGTGACGCTGCCGTCAGGAGAGACTGTTAATAACGGCATGATCTTCCGTAATACTTTCCACTTACGAGGAGGCAAGCATTTTGACGTGTTCGTTCCTTGCGGTGGCAGGCCCGAGTCAGTCGATCTGAGTACCGTCAACAAGCTCATCGTCGACGGTAAGAGTGCCATTGCGTACATCGTCGAGGGCGCCAATTTGTTCATTACTCAGGATGCTAAGCTACGCCTTGAAAAGGCAGGCTGCATCTTGTATAAGGATGCGTCAGCAAATAAAGGTGGAGTCACCTCATCGTCTCTCGAGGTTCTTGCCTCGTTAGCTTTTGATGATCAAGGCTTCATCGAAAATATGTGCATACGCGAAGACGGTACGGCGCCGCCCTTCTACAACGCCTATGTCAAGGAGGTCCAGGAAACAATCAAGCGCAATGCAAGGCTTGAATTTGAGGCTATCTGGCGTGAACATAGTCAGACCGGCATCCCACGAAGCACTCTCAGCGATACCTTGAGCATTGCAATCACAAATCTGGACGAAGAACTGCAGAAGCAAGACCTTTGGAAGAATACAGAATTGCGCGACTCAGTCCTCGAAGATGCTCTCCCTAAGCTGTTACTGGAAAAGATTGGACTAAAACTCATTATTGAACGCGTAAGTCATTCATAATATACTCTTTACAACTAGTCAAGCATGACCTAAATAGATGTACTCGTTTCTAAACTTATTTAGGTACCTGATAATTATCTTCGTGCTATCTTTGGCAGTTACCTGGCTAGTCGATTTGTATACGAGCATGGCAGTAGCCCAAGCCAATTCGCTTTCTTTGATTTGTAGGTCCCTGCTCTCTATTCCTAATGCACTTGCTAACACCTATGTAGCATGTCGAGAAGAATGGCAAAAGTCAATCAATGACCATTTAACGGCGCGTGAAGAATGAGACCAAACCTGTACAGCACCAAGCAACCAATAGAACATGGACAAGGGATGGAAGATGAGGGGGTCACCTACTTTGCGATACTTGAAACAAAAATCGATGAATCTGATCGATATGACATGATTTGATACCTGAGCATTGTTAGCATTAGAAAGCCAACCAGCTTTTGAAATTGAATACATTAAATAGCCGGCAAATGTTTGTTGTTGTTTTGATGCGTCTCATTTATCCGCTTCTGAAACTGCGACCCTCCAACCTCCTCAAAACATCCCCCCCTTACTTTTCGCACAACTTCTCATCCACACCCATATCGAGTATAATAAGCATATCGTTAGGGTCGCCTCTTGTTCCTGAATCTTTACCAAGCTTCAATCTTCACAGTACCTTCACAGTAAGTCCTGCGCCCCCAAATATAAACAAACCCCGCTCGCGCTGCACGCGCCAGCCCGCCGCTCCAC
>QKZZ01000305.1:0-11562 GCA_003521265.1 Cetradonia linearis
CACCCCCACCGCCTGGCTGGGTCCACCTCCAACTCCGACATTCATAGCCGCGCGCGTTCCTCGCCCAACCAACCACCAGCGCGGTCATCATCAATGATCATGTCCCCGTCTTGGCTCGATGGTATGGTGCCGCCGCCACCAAGGATATTTCCGGGCGTGGTGCATGAGAGGACGAGGAGGGGGAGTTTCAGACAGGGGAGTATGAGCGAGAAGTCAGTAGAGGGTGCTGGTGAGGCTGTTGTGGGAGGTCCGGGGAAGGTTGTTAGCGATTTTGTCAGGGAGGAGGATAGCGACGGGGAAGCCAGTGGATGAGTTAGGAGAGGAGAGCGGATAAGTTAGGAGGGCAACGGGTGCTTAAAGGGTTATAGCTTTAGGGCAAGCGTTGTGTGCTAGGCGTTATGCACTACCTTAGGCGTTAGATACTAGGCATTAGCTACTAGAAGAATGCAGTTTCTAAGCCTATGGGTCATAACACAAGTGAGATAGATCAAGAAGGCGAACTATGCACTACGAATGCGATTCTTTGGTCATAACCGAGCCGCAAGCGCCTTCTATATAGTCTCGAAAGCCGAGAAGCTTCTAGCATCCATAGAAGCATAGAGAAAGCCTAAGCTGGCAACGCCCAGCCACATCAGTTCATGTACGAACAATAAGTCCTGGATCTAGTCATCCACAATATCATCATCACTAAGCCAAAGCCTTCCCACCTCCTCAACCGGCAGCACAGGCGTGCCAGCCTGTTTTCCTCCTTGCCCGACACCCTTCAATGCCACAGAGCTTTCGGGCTTGCCTTCCGCAATTATCCACTCCTTCGCGACGACTACATCATCTTCATCGGAGACTTGGTCATTTGGAGCGGCGACACCGTGAAATTGTGTGATTTTTTCAAGCTGAGAGAGCTGCGTCGATGCAGCTGCTGAGTTTCGTTGCTCGATTCTCGTGATATAAGGAAGTCGTTCGAGAACGAGCTCCGCTTTGGTGCAGCCGAGGCCGGTACGCTGCTTTTCAGTGGTGGTCGGTGTCGATGTTGCTGTTGATTGGAGGTTGCGGCGAGTAAGTCGCTCGCTCCAAGCGTCGACTAAGCCCCCAGTTTCCTCCGTCTGCCTTGAAATTCGCATGGAAGTGGGGTAGAACATCTTGTACGTATCATTCTTCCCTCCGCTTTTTCCAGCGATAGGATGTGCACGTCGTTTCACGGGATCCGGTAGCGCGAATAGTAAGCCACGGACTGCAAGCTGGAAGGAGATCTCGTCTTGCCGAAGGGAATCAGACGTTGTTCCTTGGAATGAGCGGCCGCCAAAGACTCCGAATCGACCACATCGGGAAGATGAAATAACGTCGCTGTCAGAGAGGGCCTCTAGACAACCATTGAGAGCGTCTGTGAAGCTTGTGCCTTCGCAGGACATGACGTAGTTCTCGTGCAGAGCGGCTACGAAGGTACTTGTGTCTGTGCCGGTCTCGTCGATGAGCTGATGGGCAGAGACCTGAGGGGTTCGTAGCCTTACATGCTCTGGCATGTGATCGGGCGGCTGTGGTAAAGGCTCTCCATTGTGATCATGCAAATTGAAATCGTCACGCTTGTTGTAGACAACCTTGCCTACGGCATGGAATAAACCAAGGCTGGATTCTCGTTGCGTGACCATCTCCAATGACTCCTTCTCCATTTTTGTAAGTGCAGACGAGGCATTGCCGCCTTTCTTAGCTCTAGAGGCCACTTTACCACCCCCGTCATCGCAATCTTCTCCTCGAATACAAAGGAACTCTAAGGATCCAATGGCACTGCGGACATCTCCAACCTCGCCTAGTCTCTTCAGAGCAGCAGGCCCAGGTACTCTTCGTCGTCCGGAGTGCCTGGCTTCTTTCTGAATAACAAGATCAAGAGCTTTAGTGAGGAGCGTAGGTGCTATTGGATTGAATTCGATAATGCTCACACATGGATGGCTCAAGATATCGGCACCTAGCAGCCTGTGGGCGGTGAAGCTATCGCTAGCAGCCGTGGTACTTGTTAGATGGTTTTCACTGATAATCATTACTAAAGGCGTGATGTTTTCGATAGCCCCTTTGTGGTTCGAGAAGAGGGTTCCCGTAGAAGGTGTGTTAATTGCCATGTATTGAACAATACTTGAACGGAAAGAGCGTAAGACGTGGGAAGTGCTTAAAAAGGTGTTCGGGAACTCTTCCAGTAATATGACCTTTCTCTTTGGACTTTTTCCATCGATAGCAACCGCAGCTGCTGGGGCAACAGATTCATTACCTGCGCCGTTAGTTAATTCAAGCCCGTTGAACTTGCTACTGCGTCCCAGAAACTCCTCGAATTGAGCAGACATAGAGAGGTAGCCTTCGGAAGAGAACTCCGAGCCTACAGGATTCCTCCACTCAGACAACTCAAAGTCAATAGCTTTAGCCAGCGTGGTCATCGTAGCGGTCTTCCCAGCCCCGGAGGGACCTTTTAAGATCAAGAGCCGCTGCTAAACAGTCAGCCAATGACCAGAGGCCAGGCGTAAATATGTACACACCTTTGGGTTCCGCCCTTGAAGCACATTTTCGAGCCAATTGCGTATGTCTGACACCTTCTTCCTATGCACAGCTAGCTCTTCAAGATTTTTCGGAGTAAACCTTTCCGCCCAAGGTCTCGAGTCCAGATCTCTCGCCGCATCTCGTGTTAAGCCTGATGTGTCCGCACCTTCCCCCGTAGCGTTACCAGTTATCTTGAACCTTTGACTTCGAGCTGAGAGCTTTTGACCCTGCGTAGACGTGGTATTTTGTGTGGAAAGAGTGGATTTCTTCCGTCGATCGAGGACAAATCTCGTAGTATCTTGTAGACCTCGAAACTCGTCCACATCCTGACCCTCACCAGGTGAATCGTCCTCTATAAGATCCTCCTCTTCCTTTCCCACCACTGGAGTCTCTTCCTTGGGCCTTCCCTGAACATTTGACTGCTGGCTCTGGTTTGCAGCAGCATGAAAGAATGAGGATATGGGCTTTGAGGTCGGTAACTTCGTTGTAGGCTTTGGCTTGCGAGTATGCTTCTTTGGAGAGGGAACTGGACTTGATAGTATGGCTACAGAAGGGTCAAGTTGTGCCTTTTTGTCCTTGACCCTGGTTCTAGGGCGTGAAGGTAGGAATCCTTTTGCGGCGGTGCCATTGGTGGTCTCTGACTTCAAAGCTACTGTTGAACCCTGGTCTTTGGCAGCTTCGCCATTAGCTGTATCCTCTAGTGGGGGTACCCATTGATCGTCATCGTCAGAGCTCAGGACGACAAGCCGCTTCTGCTTCTTAGCTGGCGGAGGATGCATGCTGGCTCATATTGATGTGTGATGGAGCAATTAGTGTATGGCCGCACATGGCTTCTATTCCTTGCAGCTTCTGTCCCGTACCACATAAATTCAAGCTGTGCAATGTAGCGAGTGAGTTGGTTAGTGAGCCATGTCCAAATGAGGAACAATTCAGTGGAAGTCGTTCCCCTGAAAATGTTGGCTACGAGGTATGACATTAAAACGATTACAATAGTGATCACGTATGTTTCATTGCTCTAGCTATCAGTTCTATCGACTGACTTCTGGCAAATCCTAACTTGATTCCAGCCCTGGGGAAACCGTGTGCATTCATCATCGGCCTTGTCATGACTGTGAAACATTGTCATCTATCCCCACTGCTCTACGTAAGATACATGATATGCCAAGTCCTTCCTAGCCGAAGGTAAGCTGACTTCACCAAAACCCTTCCCCCGGGAGTAGCTCTGGAGGCTTCATGCTCGTTGTGTTGGCTCTTGAAGATAAATTGCTCTTCAAACCCTTGTTGTGGAACCCAACAGAATCAATGCGCGTGACAAGATCGCTTGAAAGGGAGAATAGGTCCCGAATAATACCTTTCTCGATGATAGTATCGACATTCCAAGTAGCATTTTCCCCAATCTCCAGCTTTTCATTTTCTGCGAGGATAGAAGTAGCGTTGACGGACGTTATCGATGCCTCCCACCAGTATCTGCCCGCATCGATCATGCCCTCTCGATCTCGAATTGCGCCGTCGTACCGGTACCCCTGTTTGCATGCCTGGAGGTCTTGTACTTCACAAAGTCGAAGCCAGAGATCCGCGTAAACCTTGGAAGGGTGCAATGTCTCTCGGCGAACAACGATTGACTGAATAGCGAGCTCCTCGTCAATTGTTTGAGTCGAAAGGTGCAGAGCAGTCCCATCTGGCCCTACATGGATTTTCATATTGCGCACAATGCCCTTTATTTGTTGGTAGTAATCGCTCGAGCGCAAAGCACTAGTCCGCAGGCGAAGACTAGCGTCCCAAGATCTTTTTGGAAAATGAAAGTCTAGAGACCCTACTACCACTTCGCCGCCCGATATCTTGAAGGCTCCATCCTCGTCAACATTGATAGTGACCTGGTTTCCCTGCTTCGACTTGCACGAGAATACGTAATTAGTGGATCGTGGAACGGTTACTTGGTCGGCATTGTTCTCGAAAAGCCGACGAGCTTTTGGTAGACGAGTATTTAGAATGAACATAACATCTTCCGGAGCCGTCGTGAGTCGAGGCGTGAATCTTGTCTCAAGTCCACCCGGGCCAGGCTTGACCGGGAATGCAGAGAACCACTCTGAGAGGCTAAAGGGTTTCGTCTTGAACTCTGGAGAGCCTATTTGATGATTGATCAGCAGCCTCCCAATGCCGACTTCAAACACGACAGGGCCTTGACGAGGCAAGGCTGAGGCCAGGAGCTGCTTAGCAGCTTCCTCGAAGTCCATGAGGAGCACAGAGTTTCTTCCGGGTAATGCTCGCGATGGCGCCTTTTGGTTCATTGTATATCGCGGGTGAGCCATCTTGGATTCTGGAGGCCGAGCTTCTGGCATAGACATTCTAACAAGTTGGCCTGCACCCCGACGCATAACGTTTCCATCCCATCCGGTATCACTACCTTCTAGGCCGCTTGACTTTCCAATTGGTCTCATTGCTGTAGGTGGCGGCATATAAGGCGCTGTGATCTCTGGAGCTATAAACTCCGTTCGTACAGTCTCAAGCGACACTTCAGTGGTAGGAACCTGATTGAATTCGCCTATAGCCATCTCATTCTTGCCTGGCACAATCAACGGGGAATTTTCCGAGTCAATTGCCTGCGATTCTTTGCCTTCGTTCACTTTCTGGCTGGGGTGATGGATATCGATTAGGTTTTGCTTTGTATCGGTCGTTACAGGAGCTGATATTCCAGGAGCATCAATACGAGCACCGGACTCCTCAACCGGAGAATCGTTGATATTACTTTCCACAAGAGGCTCTATCCAAGCGGATTTGGCCCTGGTTGCCATTCCTTTAACTGCCCTTGCCCGCTTGGTACTGGGCTTTTGAACAGGTTTGGGGCTCGGCAGCTTGTAGCATACTTCAATCATCTCTTTAGGATTGTGATCATTCGTAACTGATGGCGGTATATCCTTCTTCTCCTCCGGTAGATAAGGGTTGCCCATTTCAGTCGGTGCAGGAATATGCGCAACCCATTCGTGGGTAGGCGTTACTGCCCTCGGTTCGACGAGCGTTGCGGACTCATGATCTTGACTGGCCTGCGTGTTGAAAGATTTGAATGGGTACTTACTCCAAAGAACATTTTTGCCAATGTCTTGGTGGCGTTCTGATTCGGTGAGGATAGGGATGTTGTCTTTCGCAGCTTTACCAGTGTCCTGACGGCAATTTGGTGTGACGAGGTCATTATCCTTGATCATCGAAATTACCAAAGCATCTTCAACTGATCTAAACAGCCGTGAAGCGGGCGACAGAAGCGTAGTAGACCCACGGCGATCCTTGCGCTCTTTCAACTCTCTGAGAGGTGTCATTCTCAACTTAAAGGATGAAGTTTCGGCTTCGACGATCACAAAGCTGACGATGTGAGGGAAGTTCATTTGCTCGATCTGTAGAATTAGCACTAGTCACTTTGGAATGGACTTTGCTTGTTCCTCACCGCACACTCGTCCACAACAGACAGCTTCGAAATTGCTCGACCCACGTCTTGCTCGTTGTCGCCTATGATATTCGCATCGGAGGCCGACTCTTTCGACCACTCTATGCGACAATGACAAATGCTACCAATCTTTGACACCACAAAGTCACTCAATTTTGCTCTACCACCCCCTCGCGAGGTCCAAGTACGCGTAAATGTCTCGTGCTCAATCAATGGTTTATCATAGTTGGGCGTGGTCGAATCCCCATTGGTAAACATGGAGGAGGATATTATCGTCTCTGCCGACGATGATGTGTCCTCCTCTGTTGTAGTACCCTTAATACGAGTGACTTTCGTAGCCTGACGTCCGATTTGTTAGCCATCTGCATTTATGTGAAGAGAAGCAGTGGTCTTCACCTCGAACACATCTGGGCTTCTGCCAATTTCCGTCTCTATAAAAGTCTTAATGATATTGAAGAGCACAGGATATGATTTATCGTCATCCTTTGGGCATGTCACGGAGAAAAGCTGCCCATCGAGCACCTCGTGTTTCACTTTTGGGGATACAATGGCTCTAGGGTAGTGTTAGTTACTAGAGTATCCGTCTTGATAGAATATGCATACTCAAACGACCTAAAAATTTCCTCTGTCTGCGTAGACAATTAGTCTCTGTAGGAATTTCTAAGCGAGAGGTTAATCTTACAGCTGCAACACTGAAGGTGTATAGTGAGCAGAAGGTGTGAGTGGCATACTCTGATGCCTGAGTCGCATCTTCCGATGACTGGGTAGCATGCTCTGGTCGTTGAGTAGCATCCTGTTGTGCCGCTTTCAGGCGCTCATGATTTTCAGAGCTCGTCATTGTTTAGCTAGACACACGTCGGTGCTATTTTGCACTACTTTGAGGCAGAGCAAGTTGGTGGTGGAAAGATGAAAAGCTGAGTTGATTGTTTACATGTTCATGCTGCCTAGCCTATTCAGTCATCGATGCGGAGAACATGCAAGTATCTGCCGGCAACGGCTTCCACTTCTTTGGACAGCTTCGCTGGCTTTGATGGGAACACGTGAAGTAATCGGCAGTCAAGTGTCGAATTGTCTGCGGGGCCGGCAATGCTCCCCTAGGACCTGGATTTTGCTTGAAGTCGGACCTTCACCATAACGTTTCAGCCATATATGGTTATCAGGTGGATGGATTTGTGGGCAAACTGCAAGGACTGAAGCTCGGATCTGGAAGTTCGCGCAAGAAGCACTCAAGTGAACACAGAAGGTTGGTGCTCTAGAGAACTGGTTCGGTGGCTACCATACGATCTTGAGTAAACTAAGGCTACAACCTTGCGGTTGCCGAAGCTCACATGGTGAATCAGGCAATTTACAGTAATTCACTACCCCGTTGATTAGGTTCGATGACTGCGTACAAATGGCGAGTACAAGGTTGAAGGAGCAACCGTCGATCATTGAGGCTCTGTAGTAAGTCTGCAGCACTGCACTTGAATAAGCGGGATAGCAACAGCAGCATGACATAGCACTCGTGAGTCGCTTGTTGCTAATACAAGGAGTAGTAACAAGAGAAGATGCGTTACCACACAGAGTAGCCCAAATAACTCCTTCCTCTAATTTCCTTTGCACCTTAGCTATGCGTCAAGGGTATCATCGTTGTGTCCTTCCCAATGCTCAAGTAGCGATGCTTCAATGCTTTACTCCGCGTCCCTTATATTGTTCTTCAAATTAACAACGTACTTCATTTGCCCCAACAACGCCTCCATTTGTCGGACCGTTTGGTCGTGAGCGGATTCGTTCTGCTCGGCCCTTTTCCGGATCCCTGAAACTCCAGATTCCTGCTCCACTTTGTATGCTTGAAAATCAGATGACAACTTCTCCTTTGCCTTCCTGGTCTTATCGCCTTCCTGCCGTAATTGCTCCGTTATGACCTCGAGCTGCGCTAACTTGCGTCTGTCGGACTCAATCTCCGCTTGAAGACCCTTGAGATTAGCTCTGAGCTTCTGCACCTGCCTTTCGTATCTTTCTTCCATGCTTTTCCATGCTTTGGTAAGTACTTCGTATTGACTATTCGACCTCTTGGCTTGCTCCCTGTCTTCCGCAACCTCCCTTCGCAGCTGCTCCACGATATCGTCGCGCTCTCTCCTGCTCTCCCGTGTTTCCTTTTCGGCCTTGTCTCTCCTTGATCGCTCCGCCTCTAGATCGGCGCGCAATTCTTCTATCCGGCGGTCTTTCTTGGCTAGAAAGCTCTTGTCCGTTTCATGTATGGATATTAAGTTTGCGTTCGACATCTGAAGCCCCTCCAAAGCCGACCTGGCTGATTCACTCCTCTTAACCTCCTCTTCCAACTTGACTGTAGCGAGCTTCTTTTCTCGTTGAAGGCGATCATTATCGCCCATTAATTTTTCTATGACCCTGCCAGACTTCCCCGTTCCGGCTCGGCCAACCGCAGCAGACCATGGTGTACTTCCTTGATCCGAAGAGGGAGTTTCTGCAGAGTTGAGAGAGATGTCGGCTTCTAAAGGAGGTGGCGAGCCAACCCGACTAAGACTTCCTAGACGTTGCCGGGTAGGGGCATGATGACCGTTAGGTGGAGTGTTAGGTTCGGTTGCGAGTGTTAGAGCAGCTCCATTTGGCTTGTCGGAAGTGCTTGAATCGGAGAAAAAGGAGTTTAATGCCATCGTTGGCGAAAAAAGCTCATCAAGTTGTAGTCTAGGGGCCTCTGTAACTTAATTAGTCAGGAGACGGTAAGCCTTGTATCACCGCACGCATGCGGAAGAGCGACAGCCGAACGACATGCGAGTGACTATATGAAGCATAAACGTAACCGAGGCATAGCATACCAGCTATTTTGAACGCCCTCATTTGAGGGCTCTTGTGACGCGCTTTCATTGTGTTGGCCGGTCTGTCACTCTTGAACTAACACCACCGATTACTTTTCATTTCTTGAATTCACTGGCTGTCGGTTATTGTTGCACAGAGTTGAACAGGCCTTGGTATTTGAGGTGTACGCAATGAGGCCATAAGCCATGTTTCCCATCTGATAGAATTGATGGCATGCCCAAGTTACACTGGCATCATAAATAAATTGGGAGGGCTGAGTCAGATACTTGAGGCAGGAGCGAGGCGGAAGGTGACTTCTCTTTATCTCCGCGTTGCCGCTAAGACAAGCGAACCGAATTCGACCATATGCAATGTCCAGCTACGTGGCACAGAGATGCAATAGGATTCAGAGACGTTACATCCAACCGTGGAAAGTATGCAGCAATGGACAACTAATCAGCTATCCTCTAATTTCTACTTATGGATAGCACGCTATGCCTTTTGCAGCGTTATTGGGACAAAGGATGTCATCTGTCGATCATAACCCAGCTTTCTTCTTGCTCTGAACCTTGAATTTCCTACTCCGCACTGAAGGCTTACCATGCTTCTTGCCAGAGCTCCTGGACCTCAGTATCCTCTTCTCTTGATGGCTGGATGCTCGGTAACCCTCGAAGACTACAGATTCAGGGGTCTCTATGATGCCATTAATCTTCCTGTTCCTTAGGTCTGGCTTCTCTCCAGCAGCTCTAAGCTGAGCGGTGCCGGCACGTCCATGGAGCTTGCCTGCTCGCCCAGTCAAAGACTGCATTCCTGAGGGGACCTTGGGTTTGTAGGTCGCTGCCAAGTCATTCTTCCTTTTAAATGTGGCACCCCTAATTTTGTGACCGCTGGCCTTTTCCATGTTTCTGGCTCTAGCGACCCGAAGAACTCGTGGCAACATTGGTGGGAACTTCTTCCAGTTGTAGAGCAATGCAGCCTCGACGGTATTCGCATTCTGCGTATATTGTCATTAGTCGTGAACTCTTTACACAGTCAGGATTGTGGTCATACCTCAAATTGCACATACGCAAACCCTTTGCCAACCCGCGTTGTCTTATCTCTAATTACTCTCACACTTTCCACTGTCCCAACTTTCCCAAATTGGTTCCATAATCCTTCCTCAACATCCGCAGGCTCCTTTGCTCTACGAGGTCGCTTGTTATTGTCTCCATCCTCAACGGCATTCATACTAGTTGTGTCGTCGACAAAGCCCAGATTGCCAACGAACACACATCGTCTATGATCAATCTTAGCCGGATGCGCGACGGAGTCCACACGCAGATGTCGATCGAGTACCATGGTACCGTTGAGTCTTTGGACAGCTTCTCTGGCGGCCAATTGTGTGGCGTATACGGCGTAGGCATTGGTGCTTTTAGTTGTGGTGTCCATCAGCTCCTTCTTAGCAAAGGCAGCCTTTCTTGGAATACCAGTACTAGCGAAAGCAGTAGAACGGAATCGAAGAGACTCAATTCCATGTTTCACATCCTGCTTAGGCAGCATAGAAGTGAAAGAAACAAGATGATCCATGAGTGTTTTCTTTGCAGTCTTTGACTTTATAGCCATAGTAGAAACATTACCAAGAAATACCGTCCTAGACGATTTCTCGAAGTCAATATCCTCTATAAGGTTGAATATACTTTCATGCTGCGGTAATCCCCCTGTAGAGCTGCCCTCTTCGTCCCCGGTACCCGTCCCAACATTATCAGATGCAAAAACATCTGCGGCAACTAAGGGGGCACCAACTCCGTCAATATTATCCGAGTACAGGGGCTTTCGGCGTTTCTTTTGAGCACGTCTAGCTTCTTGCTCGTCTTCCTTGAGCTGTAGCTTAGCCAATTCATTCATATACTTGACCTCTAGATCGTCTTCGACGTCCTTCCGCTTCCGTTTTCGATTTGGTACACGCTCTTCAGATGAACGGATCCCTTCTGCGTCTGGGTACCTAAGCTGTGGTAGATCTTCCTGTACCTGCTCGTTGGACGTCTCGGATAAAGCATCTTGTTCAACGACCTTGGCTTTATTCAAACTACGAATTGAATTGGCGGATTTTGCTTCTTCCGAGCTGGATGCTGATTGGGCAATTGATCTTGCAATTAGTTTCACAGGACCGAACTAAAGAGATATCAGTTCAGTAATGCGACTCCGTGACATTTCCCTACTAACGGAGTTTGTGAAGAGTGTAGTCAGGGCTGCATCATATGTTCGATTTTGGCCTTTTGAGGAGGTGATGTTAGTAGAAGATCCTCTTTCCGCTCTCTTCTCCTTCTGTAACTCTGTCCTGCCCATTCCTATATCTGTTAGCTTTTCTATTGCACATATTCAGTCGCAAACAGATGACGGTGCGGCGAACGCTGATCCCGACGCTAAGCCTTATCTGATGACGAGCAGGGATCTCTTGCTCAGGTGGGAAGCAATTGCTTCCAGCAGAGAAACCCTCTTTCTTGTACCGCACGAACAGTTGGTGAGGCCTTAGTTGCCCACTACTTATCACTGAACCCTCTGGCCGCTTCTTAGTCCTCTACATTTCAATTTCGCCGCTCCAGTCATTACACACCGCCCAGGATATTCTCGCCCTGGATTCTGTCTCTACTAGATCACCGACCGAGCCTCTTGCTTTGACTACAATACCCTTCGCGCTCTCTGAGGGTTGAAAACACCACTAGATGGTTCATCTGAGAGCTAATAATACCTCACTTCCACCTAAAGAGTTCAATTTTCAACAAGTTCTTGCCAGTCGGGGCCCCCCTCATATCCGCCAAACTTTCCCACGAGAG
>QKZZ01000307.1:0-10637 GCA_003521265.1 Cetradonia linearis
AGTTTACATGGCTTGTCTTTGTTGGGGTGAGGTGGTTGGCGGTGGAGGAAAAAGAGAGTGGAAACATACATAAGACTGGCATATATCCCAATCAAATGCGTCTCGCTATTGGCTTGCCCGATGAATTCAGGAAAACTTCCGCCATCAAGGTCGTCGCTCGCGATTGTCATTTCGTAGTTCGATGCAAGGAGGAAAACAATCGTCAGGCCGAGCCAGAGCGAGTTCTGGACGATCTCAATGATGAGGTACGCAAGTCGATGTAGTTTCCCGAAGACGAAGAGCAGGATCTCAGTGAAACCGAGGACAACACCAAGAAAGCAGAAGACAAGGTAGATTTCGAAGGGTCTGATGGTTGTTTATTGCTTGTTAGACAGCCATTCGAATTGGGTACAAGTGGATCGTACACTGAGTATAGTTCGAACGGGAAAACTTCCCATGAAACTCCTTGCTGACAATAGGAGACAGAGAGGTACAACATAAGGCCCATTTGAACAAGCCAGAAGGGAAAGAGGACGCGCTTCTTGAAGGGGGAACCTCGCTGGTTAGTATTCCCTGCCATTGGGCAAATGAGCGGATAAAAAGATGAAGGGGACAGAAAGATAGCTGAGAGAAGGAATGGGCATGGGATTATGCTCGGCTTGACAAATTTGGATCTTGGCCTGGCCACATCCATGGACAGAAGCCGGTCGAGAGTCATACATTGATCCCTTTTCAATCAGTTTCAATGTCTCACTCTTATCAGGATTAGCCTCTTCCGTAGCTCCAATGTGAAAAGGAAGACCGGACGTAAATAAGCCGCAGGAGAAGCATGAGACATCGAAGATATAGATTGACAGAAAGAGGAATATCAGAGATCTTAATTTCTGGAGGCGGTCACAGTGTTCCATTTGATAGCACCGATCTAGGCTTGCTCAAATAAGTCAGGGTGGGGTTAAACCCGTGGAACCACGAGCAAGTAGGCCATATATAAGACAGATCATCAGTGCTCCTCTGGAAGGGGTCAAGCCTCCTGTCCAGAACGGAGGGCTGACTTCTCCATTTGCACGCTATAATTAGATACCCATACAATATTGAATCGATGTATTTGTGTTTCGCATAAGTCATCACATTCGTTGATTCACACGCTCACTCGCATGATGTACATGAATGTGGAACAAATGCATCGAGCGCATTTTGTACGCCAGTAAATGCCGCTGTCGTAAGTAAACATCCTTGCTCGATCGTTCCATAAATCTCACTCTTGTCAATTTCCAAAGCCACAGCTACCGTTCACATACACCTAGATATGGACGAGACGTGAAGGTTTAGAACGTAACATCCTCGGTCGAAGAAGGGAGCTGATTCGGCGAACCCCTGAATCGGATCCTCTTAAAGCCATCTTTGTCTGGGCTGTAGCTACCAGACGTAGTGATAGGTCTCGGACCTGTGGGTTTCCGCTGGGTGGCTGCCCCAGAAGCAGACCGTGGTGAGCCTTTGGCCTATTTGATTGTCAGCAGGGAATCTTCGAGGACAGCAAGAATGGGCACATACGGGATCATAGCCAGAGGAAGCATCGCTGTATCTTTGTTCGGATTGTAAGTGCTCATTGCTCAAAGGAGACGCAAACATTGGTCTGTTGTCCTTCGTCGCAGCCTTCGGCGGTCGGGTTGATCCTGAGGGGACTAATGGACCATCATCTTTGACCTTTGGAGGGCGTGGAGGGCCTCTCGCCTCTTCACTCGCTGAAGCCTCAGAATAGCCAGCATCAGATATCGGAGACAGGTGGCCTGCGCCGCTCAATCTATTGCTCACACCTGGGTTATAACGGGCTAATGCAGGGTCGGAACCAAAGGTGTCTGAGGTGGGCGAGATAGGAGAGCGAGAGCCAAAGTTTCGTGCTTGAGATTCGAGATTCTGCTGGAAGCGCTGGGTGGGACCGGGGCGTGGTTGTGGGTGTTGTAGGTTCATAGAATTACGATGTGCTTCGTACTTCGGGGCTTCGGACACCTGCGATGGGATAAGCGGAGAAGGAGGACGGTTTTCTTGAGGGGTAACATCATTGTCATCTTCAAGCGAATCATTAGAATGAAGTCGATCATCTCCCTGTGGGTCGTAGTGATCGTTTGTATCGTACTGCTGCAGTTCAGATCCAGAGCGTGAGGCCTCAGAGAATGGTCGCTCTTTGCGTCCGCTATTCCTGAAATTGTCACCCATAGAAGAAGCTGTAGTCTTTGACCACCTGGAAATCTTTGGGAAGAATGAATTCTTCGACGAGCTGCTAGACTTGTGCTTGCGGCTCTTATCCGTGTTGGTTCTTGGCGTATGCTCATTACTTTGAGTCCCTGTAGGTAATTGAACCTGAGGCGGAGTAGCCAGTGGTACAGATCCAGCTCGGGGATGCTCTTTGGTAGGAGTAAGTAGGCGCTCATTATTCCCAAATTGATGATCGAGCACGTTCTGCTCATGTTCATCCAGTTCCTCGTCAGCCTCTAGTACCGTGCTAACGCGATTTTGGGACCCTTGGCGCCGGTCTCGGTTTCGCATAGCGCCGGTCTCCTTTAATGGAGGGTTTGGAAAGTAGCCAGAGTAGTTTGTTGACCCAATACCTGCTTGACCATCTGGCTCATAGCCATCCGGGCCAGCTGCACGTAGGTTGTGGTACGATTCTAAGCTTGCAGCGCGAGTATTGCCCACAGTAGGTCGGCCTTCCTGCATGGCTTTTAAACCTTCAACTTCTCCAAGCAGATGAACCAGCATCTCTTCTATCTTGCTAATATCATTCTGATTTCGGCTACTAAGCCCCTTGAGAGCACGCCTGAACACATTTCGTCTCTTGGCTGTCGTTTCTTCCTCGTCCTCGGCTGAAGAACGTCGACTCAGCCTTGGTGCCCCGATAGGTTGAGGCCGTGGACCTCCAAGAACGATCTTCTGCACAGTACGATCATGTTGCTTGTTGCCAGCTTCGACCAGGATATCATCCTGCTCAGCAATGAATTTCTTCATCTCCTCGAACGAATTCCGCATCTCCGCAGCGCTCCTGACCAGAGTCACTAGGATTTCAGTGTCCCTGGCGTTGCGTTGGGCGTCCCGTACCGTCAACTGTTCTTCATTAACATCATTGGTAGTAGAATGTTTGAAGTAATACATACGTGATCCATGAGTGCCACAATATCTTTCGATTGAATCCTGTCAATGCCTCCGCCTGTGGCACTGTCATAGAGCGGTGAGCCCATTCCATGTGCCATACCACTGCTCATATGTCTTGCATGGCTCTGTCCAATGAAAGGATCGTCCTCATCAATCTTCCCATCCATGCCATTATCATTAAAAGCTTTGGCCTTGTTAAAGCTGATACCTGGACTTTCGAGATCCCTTTGGGGTCCGGGGCCTGTGTGATAACCTTCATCATGTGTAGGACTAGGAATTGTGTCTCTGGTCATGTACGAATCGCGAGCAGTACCAAAGTCATGGTTTACATTGGGCGAATACTGTTCGCCGAATTGAGGCTGGTATCCATCCTTGATCGAGAGATCTCGAGATTGATTCTGTCTTTCGGGAGAACTTCGCCCTGCGCTGGCTATAGCGGCGGTGCTGGGGAAGTTTGCTGCTGCTGCTGCTTTGGGGCTTTGATGGGCGCTTGACTCCTTAGACCGAGAGGCTGCTTCACCCTTGGTCTGTGTCGGGGTTGGCTTGTTTGGCCAGTGATCAAGATTATCCGATTGGTAGCCGCCCATGGGTCCTTGGATGATCGAGGGATTTGTGCTTATCTCAGAGTCTGAATTAAGGCCATGCCCAATCTCTGGTATGGGGTCGTCTGCTATAGGCAGACCACTCGCACTCATAGGGATGTGCTCTTCACGCTCGTCCGTAGAGCGAGCAACACTTTGACGAGGGGAGTTCTGGGCTGAGAGCTGATCATAATTGTTCGACTTTCCTGGTGATGCAAGACGCTCTTTGGAACTGATGTTGCCAATTATGTCCCGATCAGCAGAGATTTCGGCCTCTTGTGACCCAGCATATGACTTCTCGCCAGCTTTAGAACGTGCAGAGACTGTTGAAGCATCGATCAGCGAGGCGACGGCGGATTCGACGGCGACTGGAGTGTCCACATAGTCAGGATTCCTGCCTGTACCCACAGTTTGACGTTCCTGACCAGCAGTGACTCTGTCAAGATATGGAGCATCCATACTGTCATCAGTGTAGTTGGTCATTCGCTTGTAATCAACTATGGACTCTCTGTAGCTACTCTCCCCTGTCGAATCACGATAGCGCTCGTTCTTCTCATGCTCTTGTGCAAGCCATTCATCAACTGTAGGGTCCTTGTCGGAGTTCTCTGCGTCTATGAAGTGGGAGTCACGGAGCTGTTCGAGAACATCTTCACCTGGCTCAAAATTTATGCCTTTTGGTCTATTCTTCCGACTCATCTCCACACTCACAGGAGAACCTAATGATCTCATCGAGGCGGAAGAACCTTTCTTCCCATGTTGTTTAAGAGCAGACAGAGACCCCAAGCTGCCCTTGTGGTGAATTGACTCGCGGTGCACCTCGCTCTCTTGACGGCTAGAGACGCTCTGTATTGGGCTTAGACCGCGGACTTCGTGCTGGTAGGCATACTCATTGCCCTCGTACTGCTCATGACGATTTGATAGTTGGTGCGCAGTATAAGCACCCACACCAGCACCTGCTCCCAAAACTCCTGCTTCTGCCATTGTGGAATGTTGCTCTTCATCCCGAAAGTCACGATCACTGCGAGGGCTATCTTGTCCACTAAGGTTCCCCCGAGAGATATTACTGTGGTGGGTCCCCAAACCTTTCTGTTTGTCTAGCGGCGACCTTGTTGGTGTCCTCGATGCAGGAGATCGTATTTCACGAGGTGAGCCACGAGTAATATACTGGATCTCCGCCATACGGCGTTCCTCGGAAGGTGAAGACGGTTCTTTGGTACGTTCTGAGAGGATGGATTCTCGTGTCAATTCTGAGCTATGAATATCGCTTTGCATTGGCATCGGAGGAACATCGTGTTTGCTGAAAGGGTCTTCAGTACTCTCAGCAACGCTGGCACTTCGACTGTAACTTTTACTGCTCGTTCTTCGTTGACGTTCTTTTCTGTCAATACTTGATCGGGAACCGTGATGCTTCATATCATGCCGATTCAAGGCTGCAGCAGTCAGGATGCCTCCAACAGCCGCACCAGCAGCGGCATCTCTCAGCGTGTGACCTTCTTTGCTCCTTTTCCGTTTTCCACCGTCATAGATCACAGTATCCTCGGACATTTCCCTTTCGGATCTGCGTTCTGAAGGTGAATCGGATTGTCTTTCCCGTCTATTCTCCTTCCTGCCTTTTATCGAATCGCCTGATAGTAGAGTGCCAGCGTTGTTCTCATCCCTGTTCAAGAAGACTTTGGGCTTTCCAGAAACATCTGGAGCACTTGCATGTTTGGAGAGCTTGCGAGATACCTCACTTCGTGAAACGCTAGTACCAGAAGCAACTGAGGCTCGATTGTCTCTGTCAAATTTCTGGCGACTTTGTTGCATCTTCTGTTCCTGCTTCAATGTTTCGAGTTCTGGCATAATAAGACGGCGAATAGCGTTTTCCACAGTCTCGAGCAGCTTGGGATTGGCATTGATCGAAGATTTCGATGTGCCAGATCGAAAAGAGTATTGATCTCCAGACGGTCGTCGTTCAGACAATTGAGAATTTGTAGCAAGGCTGGATTCAGCTCCGCTTGGGAGCTCCTCATCCTTGTACCGTTTGTTCGACCTGCGGCGCCCGCTTTTGGAAGTTTCCACATTATCCTCATTACTAACACTTCGGCTTCGGGTCTTGCTGCTCCTCTTGTGTCTCCCACTGCTGATCTCTCTATTTTTGGCGGTGATCTTCTCGGCAACTTTGTGGGCTAGTCTTTCTTTGCTGAGGCTTCTGCTTCTTCTCCTTGACGGCGTCTTTAGAGTAGTCGTTGTCACGACAGCATCTCTGCTCATGCTCCGACTCCTATTCCGACGGGGAGTGGCAGCTTCGGTCTTGCCCTCAAGCATACTATCTGGGGGCATTGAGGATATTTCCGATGGATTCACTTGTATGTAGCGTTCTTCCCTCGCCTGCTCCTCCTGTCCTACGCTCGTCAACTCGGAGACATCGCTCCCTTGGTCTCGTTGCATGACCTCGATCTCCACTGGCGGGTATCTGTGAGCTAAATTTGACTCTTCTGCTGCAGAAGTATACGAGCTTATGCTTTTATCGTCTCCACTTCCTGAAATTCGTCTCTCTTCTGTAGTATGTGGTCCCAGCGATATTCGTCTGGTATAGGATGGCTTACGGCTGCCTTTCGATTCAGTGACTTGGATGTGCTCATTTGTATTCCTGATTTTGCGTGCGGCTGACGGTGTGACCTTTACCCGTACGCTTGGCCTTGAGTTGACGTTCGCTCCCTTTCCGCCTTCAAAGTATTCAATTAAGAGCGACGTTTGTGATTTGTTCGATGATCGAGCGATTGCACTCTCCTTATCCTGACTACGGGACTCCCTGCGCCTCTTTGTGGGTATGGTGATCGGACTACCGTCTTCTGGAATCGAATAGGAGGTTTTGTCGGTGGCGCGCGAGATGTCAGTCGCAAGATCTCCTTCCTCTCCGCTACCACCAGAGGTTTGGAGAGTTGAAGATTCAGTTGGCACTGGCAATGGCGGTTTGCGGGTCTCAACGCCCATTGCGTTGTTACAGCCTGCTTTAGTGGTGAAATAGCAGATCTATCTGCTGACCATGAACGCGTTTGCCGGATTGAATCGATTCAAGTATGCAGGGAAATCTTTTATGGGGTTCGCAGCTCGCGTGGTACGATGATAATGTCGAACTGGGTGTGGGCCTTGCTTAATGTGGTGCGGCGATCATCACCAAACCAATGTCCTGATCGTTGTAATTTAAGCTGAATATCCAGAGGATAGAGAATATGCCTCTTGGATGGCGAAAGACTAAATCACTAGAATGAATTGTGAGCTTCAAGGTTGGGTGTAGTTATCTGGTTTGTTGACAGTGGCTGGGAAAGTTTGGGGTCGGAAACTATTTATGACCGGCGGCGTCGCAGGCAGTCGTATGGGGAAATTGAGAGTATTAAATGCTATCCGAGTATGAAGCAACTCAAGAGCTCGTCACTGTAAGTGACAGCTTCACGAGAGAAAGAAAGGAGACAGTGATGCTGGGGTAAAAAATTTGTTGTGAAGTCGTAAAAGAAGGCTGAGAGCTTGGAACAACAAACGCAGTTGCCGGTAAGCTAGCCTAGGCCAAAGTAGCCGGCCCCTGTTACCACGGTTTGATAGGTTGAGTTCCGGGGGGCTTCCTGCCAGCGTAGAGAGATCTTGCAAAGTACATGCTTATGGTAATTAGGGGTCAATCATATATTCTTCTTGCTTTCTACAACTCTACTACTACTACTCACTACTCAAAGGCCGAATGGCACATGGGAATTCAACCCGACGAACTCCTGAATCGTGCAGGGAGCGGTTCCTGTTCCGTTCAACGGCAGATCTTGCTTTGCCCATGCCCCGACCGAAGATCCCCACTACCGCCCGTTCACTTGAAATACAATACATAAGCACTTTCTCGTCGCCTTTAATCCATTTCAGTACTGTACTCTGTAGCCAATATGCTCCAACTCGGCCCCGCAAAGTGAGATCCCATCGGATCGGTTTCGATATGGTAAGAGTTGAGGAGTCTTCCGCGACTATTGGTACTGACTTGATTGGTTTCCGACGGGTACCCCCGGCGACACAATTGAAAACAAAGCACTCTGAGCAAAATCATTGGATCTTCTAATCATGCCCGCTCCCCGCGCGTGACAACTCATCAATTCCAAGCGCTGAGGTTTGTGAATGGGATTCGTGGATTTCACTTGAATGGAAGCATGCCTTTGCTACGCCAGACTTTGTCAGATATTGCCTCTTCGGTTCACAGTGCATTCCTCGGCGTGGCATTGTCTCATACTCGACCGGCTGTGAATAGTGATACGTGATATGTGAGAACTCCACCAACGCCCTGCTATTTATCTGGAACATGAACAAGAAGGCCTGCATCTTAATCTCGATTACCGTCAATCCGTTTACGATGGAATTTCTGACCCTGCTTGGGCTGGCTCCCATAAGCTCTCCTACCCTCTTTTTTCTTGTCTCTGCTCATGCTCGCCCCCAGCGTAATGTCGACCCGTGGAGGCGTCTGAAATCCAAATGATTTTGCGACCTTCACAAGGTCGAGTTTATGGACGTCAAAGATAGAGCGCAAACTGTGAGAGGCATATGCTTGTAGATACGATCGATAGCCATCCTTAGCAGACTAGGTCAAACATTAGTATCAGTCAGCTTGATGTGAGATAGGGGTAGTACGATCTTACCTTGTTCAGATAGTAGTTCTGACCTATGAGCTTCTCAAGCTGTGATTGGATATTGAAAATGCGTTTTGCAGGAAATTCGAATTCCACCAACGGCACTCGGGCTTCCTTGAGGTGCTTGAGAAAGCCTACTTCCGATGGCTGCAGGAACATCAGACTTCGTCCTTTGCCATTTGCCCCTCTCGCTGTTCGCCCAACGCGATGGATGTAGTCCTATCATATCACGGTTAGCTCCGAGAGTTATTGCGTTGTGGATGTTGATGGCAGCTTACGCGGGGATCATCAGGTGGGTCAAATTGAACAATCCAGTCCACGGAAGGAATCTGCACTGGGTCAATGGTGATTCAGGGCATGTTTTCAATATTTTTTAACTCACGTCAAGACCCCGAGCTGCCACGTCTGTACAGATCAATGTTCCTTTGCTAGAGTTACAGAACTCGAAGAAAGTATTCGTACGCTGAAACATAATGAGATAATTTGAAGCCATTGTGAGAAAGATGTCCTACCTTCTGCTGCTTTTGCTTTCCATGTAGACTAAGCACAGGCAGATCGATATAGTTGAGAAGTTCTGAATGATACTGTAATTGTTAGCTATACACTGACTATCAATTTAGAGGTTGCACTGACATTGACGCAGTTGCAGCTGGAGAAGAACACTATCACTTTCTTGTTCATGTTCTTCTTCAGAAATGAGAACAAAAGTAAGAACCGCTTGTCCGAGTCACAAATGACATAGCCCTGTTCAAGACCCTCAACGGTGCTGTGTTCCTTCTTATGGTCCACATTAATATACAGCGGACCCGGCCTGAGCGATATCCGTGCCAGATCCTCGACCTTCGTAGTCTGGGTCGCCGAGAAGAGCATTGTCTGGCGTTCTTCCTTGGGTAATATCTTTGCTATCTGCCGCATCTCGTCCTCAAAGCCAACTTCCAGGATTCGATCCGCTTCGTCTATAACGAGTGCCTTGATATTCTTGAAGACAAAGCCAGGCGTGTTTTGTAAATGATCTAAGAGACGCCCGGGGGTGGCGATAACCAGATTCACACCCTTTACTAGCTTCTCAGCTTCTGCCCTTCTATTCGCTCCTCCAATGATTATGCCGTAAGTTTGTGAATGGTTTGCCATCAGCTCGCGTGCAACGCCAAAGATCTGTAATGCAAGCTCTCGAGTAGGTGAGACGACGATGACACCTGTTCCGTTCCTGTATTTCGTCAGCGCTGTTCCTCGTTCTGGATGGACTTTCCACAAACCTAGGCTTGAATCTTAGGGCACTCAGCATCTCCACAGCAGGGATAAGGAAAGCCAAGGTTTTGCCAGAGCCAGTCTTTGCTGCTCCCAGAACATCTCTGCCTGCCATCAAAGGTGGTATGCCTCTCTGCTGTATCTCCGTCATCTTATCGAACTTCATACCCTCTATTGCCTGCATCGTCTTGCTCGATAGATCGAGATCCGCAAAGAATTGAGGTTCTGCGCCTACAGAGGGCAGTGATAGAGCTGCCGTTGAGGGTATGTCTGGGGCAGGAAGGTCCTGGATAACAACCGGGGATGCATCCTCTTTCTCATCGTCCCGCAGTTCTACTGCATCTTCTTCCACAATACCTTCCTCATTCACATTACCATCACTTGTTAGCACCGTGCCATCCTCTTTCGAGTCTGCTGGGTGCTCGCGATCCCGCTTGCGCTTTTTGGATTCCTTGTGACCCTCATGTTTTGCAAAGCCGTTGATAGATGGGAGGACATCAAAGGCACCAATCGAATTGGCAGTTGACCCTTCTACGGCACCCCCATACTTTCGCTTTTGCTTTTTTGATTTAAGTTCTTTATCGTCCATATTGACTTGTTCCCTTCGGTTTGACTGTTAACAAACTCTTCGAGTGATTCATGGCTCTCGCCAGATGGAATTATTCCGCTAACGAAATTTAAGCGCAGATTTCCCAGCGTTTTTCTTACCTTAGCGGTCGATCTTTATCCGCCCCCAACATGACTCTCTCGTCGCCGACCAAGCAATTCGAGGTTTTCAAGCGCTGTAGGTGCCATGCAACAGAAAGCGCTGCTGGCTGCATTAATCCTTGCGGGGAGGATTCTCAAAGGCCCTGAAATTCGTCAAGCGAACAGTTTCAATGGATCTATCGCCTTTCAGTTCGCTTTGCTATAGTTAGCGGGTCACGAATTCGTACAAACTACGATAGTTGCCATTGGCTTATTGTACTACAAATTTGCTGCAATGGAAGTATCCGCTAGGCATCGCCTAGCACCTCCCGGCCATAGAGCGCATTTTCGCGAT